>BPLR01008858.1:0-109122 GCA_021605095.1 Caerostris extrusa | reverse complement strand
AAATGAATGAAAATTATTTAGGAGGAGTAAATTAAATATTTAGGTAATTAATTAAATTAATAGGTAAGTCACTTAAGTAGGTAAAAGTAATAGGTAGGTAATTAATAGTAGTAAAATTAATTAGTAGGAATTGACACCCATTTTTTTATATTACCCACTTGTTTAAATATTAATATAAAAATCAAAGAAATAAGAAGAATAAAACATATACGAATATATGCAAGGAAAAAATAAATTATAATTAAAACATTGAAAAATGACGAGCTGCCAACAAGTAGAGCTTGCTGTTTGACACTTCAGAAAATGAAGAATACCGAGAGAGAACACAATTAAAAGATATTTAGGACAGTTCTAAGGCGCTTTCTGTTTCAAAAATGAAGTAACAGATGAACTGGAAGAGATATAAGAAAAGACTTCCAGAAAGGAATAAAGCATAAAACGTTTTAGAGGGTTATAAAGATGAATTGCCTAAGTCAGGTAGTTTACAATATCCTCATTTCTGAAGTACCAATGTGAATTTGCTAAAAACAACATTTTCGTATTTGTACTCTCTATTTATAGAATTCATTTATAGTTACGGAGTGATTAAAAGACATCATCTCCCATTGTTTCTGAAAATTGATGATATATCAATCCCTATTTATCATGATTATGTACAATGAAACTCTAAAAGCATACAAAGGAATAATATGGATTAGTGAAAGAATTCAAACTTTTGAAGTTGTCCTATTTACTCAAGGGACTTCGATGCATTCTTTAGTCATCTTTAAATAATGTTATAATTCATTATTAAATAAATATTATAAATAATTGTAAATAAATTTGTAATAATTTAAAGTAAAAATGACAAATAAAAATATTTTAATGGTCTTAGTGTTTTATTTTTATCTATTATTTTTATTTATTTTAAACTCATGTCTTTTTCCAACAAGGCTAATGCAGGTAAACATGAAACCCTTAGAAAGTCGTGATACAGTGTCGATTAGTGCAAAAGTTTACTAATCTATATCAAATTAAATATAATCCTTCACTTCATTGTGCATAACAGAATACCAGAAACACACCAAATGTCATCTCTACAAAGATAGTTAAAATAAGTATATCCTTAAATGAACAGTGCTTTTAATTTGCTATTGAACTATTACCTCAGGATATATCAGGAAGAGGAGAATTTTGGTTTGTGAAGACACATTCTAGCAAGTTATGCCACGAGCATCCTGCTTTCCTTGCTTTATCATGTAAAAACTTTTTATTAATAATATTACCAATGCATTAATACATTAATTCTGGAATACTGCATTTAATTTTCTCCCTTTTCTGCTTTGAATGTGGTTCTTGAAACACAAATAACTTTTGGCATCATAGAGATAATTTAGTAATCTAATATATATAGATGTAAAATTTTCAGTTATCTGAAAAATATATTGCTTTCAAAACTTTTAGGAAGAACAAATGTATGTGAAATGAAAGGTTACATATGAAGATGACAAGAATTGGATTGCTCAAAGATAAATTTCTTCAAATTCTTCTTACTCATATCGATTACTTTTAGACGATCTCTACAAAATATAGAGTTTATCTTAGTTTTTTTGCCTTTAAGCCGCAGTCACATACGAATTGAAAAGTGTATATACAATATCCGAGGAAATGAGAACTTTTACCTATGCCATTTCCACCGAGAGATAAACTTTTTCGCCTGATACACTACGAACTTCAGTTTTGATAGTGATTCAAGATTTAACAGTGGATCATCAGACAAACTGACTAGAGAACAGGCTTCTGATTGGTAAGTCTCTTCTTTAAGTAAGACTTCAACTTTAAAGGCTAGAAACTCTATATGGTATGCACCAATTCTAATCATAGACTGGTTAATATTTGAATTTTTCCACCAATAAATTGTATGGAATTTATTCAAAAAAAATATAAAAAAATGTTTTGAGAAGTCAATTCACTTTTTTTCACTGTTCTTTTGAAAGTCAGCATAAATAATTTACATTCATTTTTAAGTTTATCCTTTGCTAGTAAAGTTGACATGACAATAATTCATTACATTTAATGAATGAATTATTTTTTGTATTAACATCCTGTCCTCCACTAGGAGTTTAAAAAAAATGGATTTTTGAACTTGTGGATGAATAAAAAATATTTATGAACGATTCTATTCAGACAGGATATATGTAGAGTGTAAGCAATAAGAATTAAAAAATATAAGAACATTCACAAAAATTCATTATTTTCTTTTGATACGGTCAAACATGGTCATGCCCTAACATCACGTTGGTTATGACATCAGTTATTGCCAGCTAATACACCTACATGAAATAATTCTAGTGTGCTTTCATCCACACGGGGACAAGATGGATTTGACGTCAGATTCTTTGCTGTAGGCTCTATTCTGACTATATGTGTGGAAGCTGAATTTCTGGGCATGGGACTTGTGGACCAGGTGAGAGATCAGAATTGCGTTCTTGTTCACTGTATTGATGACTGGCCAAGGTTAACATGTAAAGTTATGCTGAGTTATTGTTGAAACACCTATATATATCTAACCTTCTTTCGTTGCCGAGCAACTGGTGACGTCAGGTCCTTTGCTGTAAAACAAATTTCTTCAAATTGTGGAGAGTTCTGTGTGTGTGTGTGGACCAGAGTGAGAGACGTGTGTTTCATGTGTGTGTGTGTGTGTCTTGCCATGGCTCCTGTGTGTTGTGTGTGTGTGTATATATATGTATTGTGAATAACGTACATACGCCATTTTACGTTGTATATGAAATTTTATGTTCAAAAATACTAAGTTATGGTTGAATATTTGGCCTATGACAGACACCACAATATGGTGCAATAAAAAAAATTTCTTTTATCATCATGATCAAATAACAGTTAGTACAAGAGTATAAAACTGGATGATTTTCACTAGGAATTAGCTACACTGTCTCAAAAAAAGTAAATTCGGTTGAGTTTACTACAAAAAAATCTCTTAGATCAAAACTCAGAATTGCTGGTTGAACTTTTGCATTTGTTTTTGTCTTTTACAATGTGAATCAGTTACTTTTTAAAAGTCTTCCAGAATGCATTTTCCTTTTCTTTTTTTTCTCATGTAAAGTACAGTTTTTACAAGCTATTAAAACCTCATTTTCTACAAATCTGTCTAATTAACGAAAATGTTTTAAAATCAAATGCTCAGTATGAAACTAAATCATTTTTACAGCTTTTAATGTTTTGCTTCTCAAATAAACTGATTAGAAAACTAAAAGAAAAATAATATTTTCCACAGAAAAAAAGGGTTTTCTATCTCTGCCCGCAAAAACTTCCATGAATTCCTTTTATGAAGTAAAAACAACATATTAAAAGATAAAAAGTATTCCAATTTTCACTCAAAATCCAAAACCCAATTTGATTCTGCAGAAAAACTATGAATCAAAATCAGATAAAGGCTTATTTCTTCAAAAAGCTTTAAAGCACTTACATTCCTGGCAAACTTGAAAAGAATCGAATCAAAAAATAAATACAAATCTTAGCTTCTAAACACAAACAATCACTTTTCGAAATATGCACCCCTTTTTTACTTAAGATACGCATTTATGCATCATTTATCAAAAGCATTCCGTTAAAAGTGTCCTTACTTTTCTATAAAGAATAGCCAAAGGAAAAACCCTTTATCTTTAAACAACAACAACAAAAAAAAGACAACGAAAAATAAAAAGACTCGGAAATACCACTATCCCAAATTGTGTTTTTAAAACATTAAATATTTCAAAGTTCAACTCAGATTATGAAAGAAGAAAATCTGAAGAGTTGCAACAAAAAAAAAAAAAAAATTGTATTTTTTCAGGATTTATAAATATTTAATAAACCTCACTGTATGCACTGTCACCAGCATCATAAATATCCATTTCCACTCACATTTTCCAACGAATTCTCATTTATTTATTAATGATATCATCAGCAACACATTCCAAGAATATTTTTCACTTACAAAAAGTGAGGATAAATGTAGGAGAACAATTTTTATACACAATTTTAAAAAACGGGGTGCAAGTTAACACGAAATGAGAAATGGTTTGTAGTTTCAGTGATAGTTTACTGGAAACAGATATATAATCAAAAAATATGTACCAAGTGTAATTTATTGTTAGATACCATTGTTTAAATTCTAGGGAAAAATAAGTTTTTAAGAAAATGACTGTTGAAAAACATTTTAAAATAATAGCAGCTAGATTTATCATCAGAAATATCGCTTTATGTACAATTTGATAAGTGGCAGTAGAAAAGACGTGTGATAAATGAAACTAAGAACAATTTAAGAAAATATTTGGTCAATCGAAGAATTATATAAAGGCAAATATAAAAACAATAATTATTGTATGAAAGAAAATTTGCATTATAAGTATTCATATTATAAATTTTATTTCTAAATAGTTTCATAATTGTCATAACTTATTTTTGCAAGCTTAAAAAAATTTTGGTTTGTAGATTTACGCTTGTTTCTTGGCTACCGAACGGGACCGGACCTACAGCTTAACGTTTGTTCCAAACCCTTAGCAAACATCCATGCCACCGCCAGTATTCAAACCTGTTAGCCTGTCGTTCCAAAACCAGAGCTCTTGACAATTGGACATAGGCCGCTTTAAGAAAAAGAAGAAACATCTATTAAACCACATTTTGTTTAGAAAATCCCATTTATTTAATTATTAAAATCACTGCCGGCTACAGTACCAGTTAAGTCACAGTGTAAAAAGAGACCATTGAGACGCTGATGTCTACAATATTTTTCCTCGCAAAACATGTATTTCTGTCCATAGTGGTAGAATATTTCTTTTGTTCTAAACATCAGTTTCATTTTTGTAAGTCACTAGTTACCCATTGACGATAAGGACAGGACATTTGCCTTCAGGGAGGACTTTTAGGTGTAGCTGTCCTGCATCTGCTCAGTATGGAAACTAAATCATTTTTATAGCTTTTAATGTTTTGCTTCTCAAATAAAATGATTAGAAAACTAAAAAAAATAATAATTCTTTTTCACAGAAAAAAATAAAATTTCTATCTATCCACAAAACTTCCCATGAATTCCTTTTAGGAAGTAAAAAACAACACATTAAAAGATAAAAGTATTCGAATTTTCACTCAAAATCCAAAACCCCAATTTGATTCTGCAGAAAAACTATGCATCAAAAATCAGATAAAAAGGCTTATTTCTCCAACAGCTTTTAAAAAGCACTTACATTCCTTTGCTACTTGAAAAGAATCGAATCAAAAAAAATACAAATCTTAGCTTCTAAACACAAACAATCACTTTTCGAAATATGCACCCCTTTTTTACATAAGATACGCATTTATGCATCATTTATCAAAATGCATTCCGTTAAAAAGTGTCCTTACTTTTCTATAAAGAATAGCCAAAGGAAAAACGTATCTTTAAACAAATGAAAAAAAGGACAACGAAAAATAAAAAGACTTCTCGGAAACACGACTATCCCAAAATTGTGTTTTTAAAACATTAAATATTTCAAAAGTTCAACTCAGATTATGAAAGAAGAAAATCTGAAGAGTTGCAACAAAAAAAAAATTGTATTTTTTCAAGATTTATAAATATTTAATAAACCTCACTATATGCACTGTCACCAGCATCATAAATATCCATTTCCACTCACATTTTCCGACGAATTCTCATTTATTTATTAATGATATCATCAGCAACACATTCCAAGAATGTTTTTCACTTACAAAAAGTGAGGATAAATGTAGGAGGAGAAAAATTTCCATACACAATTTTAAAACGGGATGCAAGTTAACACGAAATGAGAAATGGTTTGTAGTTCCAGTGATAGTTTACTGGAAACAGATATATAATCCAAAAATATGTACCAAGTGTAATTTATTGTTAGATACCATCGTTTAAATTTTTGGGAAAAATAAGTTTTTAAGAAAATGTCTGTTGAAAAACATTTTAAAATAATAGCAAATAGATTTATCATCAGAAATATCGCTTTTACGTACAATTTGTTACGTTGCAGGCTATAGAAAAGACTCGTAATAAATGAAACAAATAACAAGTTAAGAAAATAGAAATAGAATTTGGTCAATAGAATAATATTATAAAGGTAATAATAAAACAATAGTTATTAAATGAAAATTTGCATTTTAAGTGTTCATTTTATAAATATTTGTAAATGTTTTATGATTACCATAACTAGTTTTGTAAATTAAAAAAAAATTAAACATTTGTTTAATTTCATTTTATTTAGAGAAAATCACATCACTACCAGTACCCTAATCGTCCCTAATCATCATCCTAGCACCTAATCATCATCCTAGCACATAATCATCATTCTAGCACCTAATCATCACTTATTACAATCATTGCCGTCTACAGTACCAGTAAAGTCATAGTGTAAGGGACCCGAATCCCTACCATAGTTTTCATTGAATATATATTTCTGTCAGTACGGTAGAGTATTTCTTTTTGTTGTTAAACATCAGTGGGTTTCTTGTTTCACTTTTGTAAGTCACAAGTGATCATCAACGTTTACACACATTGTTATAATTGCAAACGAATGTTTAAATATCTGAATTTACAACAAACACTCTAGCGGATTCTGGTCGTAAGATTTCCTACACGTTATCTGCACACGTTACCACTGTGTCACTAGCCTTTCAAGAGACTTTGAATATATTAACAACATTAAATTTGAATTAACAATGTTTCTTTTAACATATTGATATTAGCATTAATATATTTTTTATATTAATACTATTGTTGCGACTGCTGTCGGATTGAAATTTGAATTCGATTTGATCTCCAAACTTGAATTCGACTGAACATGTTCAAGGTGCTCTAAGGAGACATATTGCAAAACTTAACATTCTCCCAAAAAAAACCCTTCAAGGTCTCTAAATTGTCTTGATGCAGCGACGAGCTTTTTCTGACAACTGAATTAATAAGCAACATCATTTCTAATACAGAGCATCGCCTTTGTGTCTAATGTAGAAGATCTCACTTTATAATGAAGATGATCACACATTGAACTCAGAGACCATGTTGTTTGACCATGTTTCTGTTTCGTACACATTTATGACAGAAAATAATTTTATTGTTTGTTTTCTTCAGTGTCTTTTTCATAAATCATTGTGCTGTTAATGACTTTATCATTCATTGAAGACTCATTGAAATGTATAATAATTTTTGCTGATTTAATAATTTTTCAATAACCAAGTCTAAAATCAGTGTAACCTTGGAAACCAATCTAATGACAAATACACTTCTAGAGATAAATAAAGTAAAGTCTATGTTTTTGACAAAAACCAGAAATCTGTTCAAAAATCTGTCTTTAAAACTTTCAGCTATATAGCTTTCAAAATTTAAACTAAAGTAAGTTAAATGATTTTAATATTTAAGTAATAATGATGTAATAAGATATTACATGTAAGATCAATAAGTCATTTACGCTTAAAGATGTTTCAAGTATTTATTTATTTATTTCTAGAACTCTATTGCAAAAATTTTAAATTATATTTAAAGAAAAGGCATTTTATATCTTCTATATTATTGAGCATATTTAATTTCTCAAATACATTCAACATTCTAAAATAAATGGCTTTATATATATATATATATATATACATATATAAAATACCATTTATCTTCAATATGTACTATATATAGTATAAATGTAAAAGACCATAGTCTTTTCTATGAATAGATTTTAGGCAAGATAGCATATAAAGATACATGTATATTTTTTTAAGACAAATTAAATGCCTAATCTCCCCCCATACCAATACATTCGTATCGCACATTTTCCAAGTTTGAGAAATACAGTGCCATAAATGATATATCCATTATCATTAAACCTTTATCACTTACCATTAGAATTTTGATAACAATTTATATCAACTAGTATTTTCTCATCATTTTAACTTTTTTTCAAAAAAATTACGAATTTTTTATAAATTAATCTAATTTCTTCCGTGTGAAAAATCGGTTTTAAAAAATGAATGGCGCTTACTTATCATTAAAAGAAATTCATTTCAGGAAATCTAAAAGAAATATGGCTGAGCTGATTGAATTGAGGGAGCTCTGTCCGTCGAAACTATAGAATTGGCAACTAAGTGATTGTGGATTTAAAATAAGAAGGAAAATTCAAAACTTTTGCTTAAAAATATAACTTTATTCAATTAGTGTCAATTTTGTTGATGATCTTTTGCCATCTTTCAGTCAGTATCATAATTCAATGTTCATAAATCTTCTGATTTTTGCCAACAAAAAAATGAATTGAATGTGATTTTTACATCATCAGCGTCATTAAAAATTTTACCATTTAAGGAGTTCTGCATGGAACGAAATAGTATATGGTAATGTGAAGGCAAGGTTAGGACTATATGTTAGATGTGGCAATATATTCCAACCTGGATCAATAATTTTAGGCGAGTGACCAAATATGTGTGGTCCTTTGCATTAACATGCTGGAAAAACTGTACCCTTACGATTTGCCAATTCTGGCCGCTTTTCTTGAAGTGCATTGCTCAGTTTGGCGAGTTGTTGAACATACACGTTTGAATTAACAAATAAATTTGAAATTTCTGTGTCACAAAGTGATGGTTTCTGGTTAACGTTGAATCTATTATATATTAGAAATTATATTTGAGATTAAAGTTAATTCAAGAAATCAAAATTTATAAATAAGGGCAACAAAAATCTAACAAAAATAATAATTAATCAATTAAAATATTAACTGATATCAAATACTTTTTTTTTTTGTATTGATATCAGTTAATCAATACAAAAAGTATTTTAATACCATCTAAACCTCAGATAAAAATGTAATATTAGTTACCAAAAGTAGTTCTCGATTTTTTATTTTTGACTTTTATTTCTATTTCTATTGATCTTTTTTAGGTCTTTTGTCGGTCCAAATAAAAGCCAGATTGGACGTCATGCGATTTTCATACACTGTCGGGACATCAATGCGATTTTCATCGATTCTCGCCCTTTTACTATCATAATCGCTTTTTTTTTTCTATTTCATTCGAAATCTTTTTTCGAAGTTCTTGCATTTGTCACGGCTAGAGTTCCTCCAAAACTAATGGACGACTCTTGTAACAGTGTGGCGACTCCATCCTGCTTTTTTATTTTATTTTTGGTTTTTAGCCCCAGAGTAGGTCAAAATAAAATATCTCAATAAGGATATATTTCAGTCAGATGACAATCGATCTCTTTGTGAATTTGACTGAGAGCAAAAGTGGCTCTGTGCAGTAAAAGCTGACATAAGCGCAAGCTCATGAACTCATCAAATAAATTTCATGTGAAGCTAATATGCCTTATTGTCGTGGTATTTGAGCTTCAATCTTGTAGGAGGACTGGTTATTTCTTGTTAGAATCCGCTGATGGCGTTTTATTATTTTTATTATTGCTTTCTATAAAGAGATTTTAATGATAAGTTTTATCATTCATTTGTATAACGAGGTTTTCAATGATAATTTATATGTTACTTTTTTTAAAGCTGACATAACACGCAAGCTCACGAACTCGATGAAATAAACATATTATGAAGCTAATATGCCTTATTTCCCATGTGGTATTTGAGCTTCCAGCTTGTAGGAGGACGATAGTTAGAATCCGCTGATGGCGTTTTATTATTGCTTTCAATAAGGGGGTTTAATGATCCTTTTTATCATTGAAAAATCATTTTTATCATTGAAACGATCATTTACGATTAAAAATTTTAACATGATATATATAGGAAGAGTGTGAGCTAATAGAAGGAATTGAATAACTCTTTAATTTTTCGTAATATCATGCAACTATTTCTTTCTTTGTTAGATATAATGTAACGAAACTGTTTATATAAATCCAAAGTCATAACTGGTTTCGTTTTCAATTTTTTATTAATTTTCCTTTTAGGTTACAAAGCGTCTCCCGGAAATTAAAATGCCTATGGAGGATATTTAGCAACGAGTAAACTCAATGAATTTTCCTGTATCAATGATAGACCAATCATTCGATCTGAAAGAACATACTGGCAACATTTTAATGTCAAAGTATATCCAATCGAGGATATAATTCAGAACTTACTAGTCTGGTTTGAAAGAACTGGGTAATAAAATTAAAAGAAACTTGATTTAGTAAATATTATTTTATTTATATTAATTTTCAATGCCCATCATGTAGAATTCCTAATTCAAGTCAATCAATTTTTCTATCTTTTTTACCATTCAGTCTATCAATGGCCCCCTTCGAATGGATGAGTTACAATTAAAACGGGGATCCACAGCGGCCAGCTGCCCATATGCTATTTTGCAATTTCTTCTGTTAGCTCACACTCTCCTATATATATTTTGTCAAATTTCTAATCGTTAATAAAATATTTTTTATTCATCCACTCAAGTTCAAATGCATTTTTTTTTTTTTTTTTTTGTACTTGTAGTGTATGACACTTGATGGTAATACAGTTTTTTCAATTCATTCATTAAATTTAATTCATTCATTTTAGTTTTTTTAGATTTAAGTTGCATATATCTAAAATATTGCTATATCTGATCTAAAATATTGTACATATCTGATAAACTTTTAAAAATGAATGAAAATTATTTATAAAGGACTTTCTGCAATATAGTGAAAAAAAAGGAATAGTCTTTAAAAAAAAAAAAAAGATTTTTATATTACCCGTTATGTGAAAATCGTACGATAGATAGCTTTCATAAACTTCTTGATTTTGATAACAAAAATAACGTAATGGAACGTAATCGAACGCTTGTTTAGTAAATGCGTAAATATTTAAATATATACAAATATTTCTTAGACAAATATTCTATTTATTGCAAATTAGGAGATGTGAACTTTCATCATGAATGTGCTAGTCTGGATACAGCGCCTAAACCTAATCACAAAAATTTTACTAATTCTTTTTCGTGGAATTAATTTTGTAAATATTCCAAAAAATAAACATTCTTATATACACTCATGTCCATAAATTAAGGATAATTCAGAATCACACAGAAATTGAACTCTAAAATAAAAATTTCACCTGTAGAATTATCACACATCTTGAAGAAGAATATGCAATTTACAGGAAACCACCAGATGGCGCGGATAGTACGTCACAATGACGAGAGTGTAAGAGAGGGGTATATAAGGAATGGTGGCAAAGAAGTAAAATTGTTCACAAGCGCTTTAAAAGCCTTTCAGTGCAATAACTGCATAGTTATGGCACAAAGGGAGCATTTGGATGATTTTTTACGTGGGTAGAATTATCGGACGACTGGAATGTGGACGTACCCAGCTGGAAGTATCCGAGGAACTTGGAATCGCCTAGAGTGTCATCTCCAGGTTTTGGCAACGATTCCAAGACGATGGTAATGTGAGTAGATGTTTCTGGAACACACCGGTCGCCCCCGAGGTTACAACGCCGAATAAGGACCGGTATTTAGCAGTTACTACCAAAAGAAACAGACGGAGCACAGCATCAGACCTGTCTCGTCAGCTCTCTTCAGCTACCGGTACGACAGTTTCAAGGCAGACCGTGTACAGACGCTTAGGGCACATTGGTCTATATGCTGGTAGGCCTGTCAGATGTGTTCCACTTACCGCAACTCACTGCCGCCTGCGGTTAACCTGGAGTAGAGAGCATGCATTGTGGACACTGCAACAGTGGTCTGATGCAATGTTTTCCGACGAGTCCAGGTTTAGTTTGCAGTCTGATTCTCGCCGGACTTTCATATGGAGAGCGCCAGGTACCCGTTACCACCAAGAGAACACCATTGAAAGACACCGTTACGGTGGTGCAGGATGGCTCGTTTGGGGAGGAATTATCCTTGGTTCCAGAACTGACCTGCATGTTCAGAGTGTAACGATGACAGGTCACATCTATCGGGATGTCATTCTGGAACAACATGCGTTTGTTTCGGGGCGCCATGGGTGCTGAATTTCTGTTTACGGATGACAACGCCCGTCCTCACCGTGTAAACATTGTAGACGAATGCCATCAATTGGAGGATATCACCCGTATGGATTGGCCAGCATACTCACCGGACTTGAATCAATAGAGCATGTGTGGGATATGCTTGGCCGACGAATTGCAGCCCGTCAACCCCCTCCCACCTGTCAACCGGAAATTCGGAGGGCATTGCTTGATGAGTGGTGTAATATTCCCCAAGATCTGATTGATAATTTGATACTCAGCATGCCTAGGCGTTGTAAGGCCTGTATTGCATCGTCCGGAGACATACTCCATATTAACCATCATACTAACCATGTTATACTGTTTTTTGTAAATAGGTTCTTTTTTGAAATTTGCTCCAGGGAGTAAAAATCGCAATTTTTATTAATTATGTCAAACATATAGCATCTTTTTTGCTCTTTACCTTTTGTTTAATAAATAGACTTTACAAATAAGTCAAATTTGTTTTGCTTCTGTCTCTTTCTTTGCCTGAACTTCATTATCCTTAATTTATGGACATGAGTGTATATTGAAATACAAAATTAGCATTCAACAGTAAATGCATTTATATATAGATATAGATATAGATATATACACACACACGCGCACATATTTATATATTAAAGTCGATCTGTCTTGTGTTTCATTATGAACCGGGCAGTCCACCAGGTGGATGAATTGATGCGAAATTTAACTTCCTGCATGCTTAACTGTGACTGTCCCTACTGGAAAAAAAATTTGAAACTAACTCTAAAGATTTAAATACCCATTTTGTAAATAGGTATTTACATTTTTAGAACTTTAATTATTTATCATAAATATTTAGTTTTTATGAATAAATAGACTCATATATAATCAATTATGTGTGAATCTTTTTAATTATTTATCTTTAGATATTTATTATTTTAATTATTTATATTCGAGCGAAACATTAATTAATACATTATCTACATCAATAATTAAAAAAAAATAAAATAAAATATGCATATATCCAAGAAAAACTATACTGTTAAAGCCCAAATGGAGTATTTAATATGATGATTATATGTTATTAAAATAAAACATATTTTTCTGTTTGCTATAACACCAAATGCAAGTTAAATTTATTTCGCGTCATATGATGGTAAATGATGACAAAAAAATTCATAAAATATGCCACATGATAAATTTATAAAGACATTATTTGAATGAAAAATAAAAATGCGCATCTATATATTTAAATTTGAATAGATTTTGCAACTTTTTTTATTTAATAAACCTGCAATACAGTATAGAATAAAGGTTGTGTTAATGTACAGGGTGTCTGGGGAAAGAAATCCCCTTACATCCAGTTATTTAATTAATTTATGTAAGCATACAAAATAAGCAAAAAAAATAAAAAACTTAAAATGAAAGAAGGTAATAATTTAAAGAAGATCACTTGGCACAGGGATTTAAAACAAAAGTCAAGTAAGGAAAAAGTGTACGAAATAAGCGAGAACATAAGGCAGAAATTTAAAAATTAATTTAATAACATTTACACAATACCAAATAAAACTTGGGCTACAGCAGGATGAAACTGGAAATTAAGGCAATGTCAAAATTGCAATATGCGATATATATGTATTATAAATAATATAATGCACATATAATAATATAAGTTTCATATAAATGCATATTTCACATGCTTCATATAAATGTGTATTTATTATTGCTACAAAATGAACGATTATAGTTATCCAAATTGAATTTTAAAAATTCAATGAAGCTAAAATTCAATCCATAATTTTAAAATTAAAATGTTTAATTACATATCCTAGTTCAAGCACAACATACTCTAAATATAATAAAGTAAATTAAATTTATGGTTCCTCTTATTTTCCATTCAGTTTTATTCATATAAGAAAATTTGTAGCCATTTTGAATAATAAATCATTGAAATATTTTGTTTTTGTTTTTTTGTGAGAAACACAATAATTAAAAATCAAAATTAAGAAAATTCCTTTTAAAAAATATGTTCTTATGTAATCAGAAGTTTTATTAAATTATAATATCTTGGATAAACCTAAAAATAAAATTGAAACAGTTCTGAAAACTTAAGACTGGAAATGCAAAAATAAAATCCAAAAATAAATTTTTCCAAAAAAATCGATCTTTTTTTAGTAATCAGCCACCTAAATTAATACTTAAAAGATTAAAAATTTGTTTTACCATCATCAAAGATGGACATTGTCAGTCAACTTGACAGCTAAAAAGCAATACAGTTTTTACCCTTTAATCTTTCAGTTTTCCATCACAATATTCCAATTTTTTTTTGTTATCTATTGCCATTTTCCATCTTTCGTTGACTTTGTATGATGGATTACTTCCGGTAAATGCCACAATTAATCGCCGGGAAGGTTCGATAATGGATGGAACTTCCTTCGGATCAAATTGAGTAGAGGAAGAGAACCCTCACCCTTGATAGAGGGAGTATCAAATTAAATTAGGGAGCTAGGCGCAGAGCTCAGAGATAAAGTTCATTTATTTTCCAAGGACCAATAGACATTTTTTTTTTCTCCATTTGCTATCTGTTACTCTAAGCCATGGAACCAATTAAAATAAATGCATATGCAGTTTTGACATTCTCATTGAATGATTACCAAAAAGTCCACTGGGGAAAAAAATTGGGTCCATTTAATGGTCCCTTGCACAGCATGGAACATCTTTCATTTCATTAATGATTGTTTGGGATGATTCTTCAAAAAGAATCGATGCATAGAAATGGGAAAATAACCTAATTGTAAACATACTTGTAACATAGAATAATCGTGTGGTTATACTGGTTTGTGTACCACGTTTTGTGTACATAGATTCAAACAAGTTTAATTTATTTTTCAACTATTGACTTTCTACCTTTTCATACCATAAAACTGTTGAGTGACATTATTGTTTTTGAAATGCTGGACACTTTGTTCTAAGTTGTTCCCCACTAGAGAATCATTCCCAGCAGAATCATTCTCAGCAAAGTCATTCTCTTGCAAAGATAACAGTTTCAAGTTCCAGGTGCCATTCTTACGACTTAGTGCTCTCATCCTTAGTCCAAATTCATATGTCTATTTTAAATGTATAATTAATAACTTTTCAAATGTATTCAGATTTAAATGAAATGAACCAGTACACATGATCCAGTGTATAAAATCCATGTAAAAAAAAGTGTCAAAAATTTCAGTGCTTATTGTCATTATTGTTATTGTGGTTGTTGTACAAAGATTTATATTATTTGTCAATTATGTGCAAGTCTGGTTTTGTATACCTAAAATTAAACAGTTTAATTTAATAAATCAATAAGTTTAATTATTATTTAGTTCAATAAGTTTATTAAGTTTATAAGTTTAATTTATTATATATGTATTTATAATATTTATTTATTATTATATTTATTTATAAGTTTATAAGTTTCATTTATTTTTCAACTATTGACTTTCTACATTTATGCCATAAAAAACTGTTGAGTGGCATTATTGTTCTTGAAATGCATGGCACTTTGTTCTAAGTCGTTCCCCACTAGAGAGTCATTCTCAGCAAAGTCCTTCTCCGGCAGAGATAACAGGTTCAAGTTTCAAGGTATTCCAGATTTCAAGGTGCCAAGCTTACGATCTAAACTGACTTAGTGCCGTCATCCTCCTAAGTCAACCATCATATATCCATTTTTAAGTATATAATTAATAATTTTTTAATATATTCAGATTCAAAAGAAATTAACCAATAAACATTGTTTAAAAAAAAAAAATGAAAAAAAAATTTAATGTTTATTAATATTATTGTACAAGTGTTTACATCCTTTGTCAGTTATATGCAAAACTGTATCCAGAATTCTTATCTAAAGTAATACCGTTCCCCACTAGAGAGTCATTCCCAACAGAGTCATTCGCCGGCAGAAATAACTGGTTCAAGGTGCCATGTTACGACTTGAATTGACTTAGTACCATCATCCTTAGTCTACCATCATATGTCTATAAGTATATAATTAATAATTTTTAAAATATATTCAGATTCAAATCACATGAACTAATAAGCATTGTTTAGTACAAAAGTAGACAAAATTTAGGGTTTATTATTATTATTTCTATTATTGTACAAAAAGTTCATATCTTTTGTCAGTTATGTGCAGTATTCCTATTTAAAGTAATTTTTTTATCTGCACAGTATTTATTGTCGAAAATATGTTCTATTTTAAAACTACATTAAAACAACGTAATTATGGTTATTGCTCAATAATACATTAAAATATGCAGAACTTAACACATATTTGAAAAAAAAATTTTTTATTTAACAGCATCCAGTTTTCGTTTACTAAAATAATGAACAATTTTTAATGTTTTTATTTTATTTTTATTGTACAAATGCTCATATACTTCATCAATAATGTGCTAGATTGTATACACGATTCCCATTTACTTCTTGTTTTGTTTTTTTTTTGCCAAAAGCGTGTTCTATTTTAAAACTGCGCTCCAACAAAGTAATTAGGGTTATTACTGAATAATACATTAAAATGCGCAAGACTTTTTAACACCTATTTGTGAAATATTCAATTAACAAAATCCAGCTTTTGTTTATTAAAATAATGAAAATTTTTTAATATTTATTTTATTTTATTTTATTGTTCAAATGTTCATATCCTTTATCAATAACGTGTTATATTATAATACAAGATTCACATTTACTTTTTGTTTTGTTTTCGCTAAAAAATGTTCTATTTTAAAACTGCTCTACAGCAAAGTAGTTGTCATTGTTGCTGAATAATATATCATAATGTTCAAGCCTTATCACATATTTGTGAGCAATTTATTTAAAAGAAACCCATAAAAGAAAAACTATTCGACACATCACTTTTTTTGCTTTTGGTTTCTCGAAAAATTGGACCAAATACTGAAACACATAATAAGTTAATGTAATGTCGTGCATCAATTTTTTACTATAAAATATTATGGTAAAGAAAAGAAACAAATATATGTGTTACACAAATTTCGAAAGTTTTTCTTTTCTGTGGCCAGCGGCCGGATCGAGCGACTATCTACTGTTCTCCGTTTTTATAATTCATGCATCCCTAATTTTAAATAATTTTGTATACTTCCTGTTGTCCATCATATTTTCAGCATGACAATAAATTAATTAATATAATAATAATGTTTGGTAATTGTTATAATAATTAATTATTGTAATAATTATGTTTGGCCACTGATTTGGCAGACCCCAATCCAGTATAATAAGTTATATTCCGAAATAAATTAAAAGTCGTAAGATAAAAATGTTGAGAAAAATCTCCTACATTTCTCAATTATATTGTAGGATAAAAATAATTACAAGATAATTACGCTTTAAGGTTCAAAAGTGAAAATATTAAATATTGTTGATATTTGTCAAACAAAAGTGTTTGCACAAAATAATAATTATAAATAAAATAATTAAAATAATAAATAAAATAATATTTCTTACAGCCTAATTGCATTGTGTTCACGTCAAATTACCCCATGACAAAACAGTTTTAATTTATTTAAAAATTTTTATTTTAAATTAGGTTAGCTAAAATGTACAATGCGAAAGTTTGTTATCAGTTTATTTTAAAGTTATGACTGAACCATCAAAATTTATCATATTCCCATTAACTTTTTCTATCTTTATAATGTGGAAATAGCTGATACATATGAAGCCAGTGCAATTTTAAAAGTGGATTTGAGGATGGATGAGAATTGAGGACACCCCATTTCTTAATTATATTAGTAGGTACACACTTTTTTTTACGCTTTAAGGTTCGATAGCGAAAATATTAAATGTTGTTAACATATGTCAGACAAAGGTGTTTGCACAAAATATGCTTCTGTTCCTTCAGCCTAATTCTATTTTGTTCACGTCAAATAACATCGTGTCAAAATAGTTTAATTTATTTACAAGTTTTTATTTTAAATTACATCAGCTAAAAGATACAATGCAAAAGTTTGTTATCTGTTTAGTTTATCAAAATTTATCATATTCCCATTAACTTTTTTTCTTCTTTATAATTTGGAAATGACTGACACACATGAAGCCTGTTCAATTTTTAAAGTGGATTTCAGGATGGATGAGATTTGAGGACCCTCATTTCTTAATTATATTTTTGGATAAAATAATTACAAGATAATTACACTTTAAGGTTCGATAGCATTTGTAGGTACACACTTTTTTACATTTTAAGGTCCGATAGCGAAAATATTAAATGTTGTTAACATATGTCAGACAAAGGTGTTAGCACAAAATGTGCTTGTGTTCCTACAACCTAATCCTATCGTGTTCACGTCAAATTACCACGTGTCATACTAATTTCATTTATTTACAAATTTTTATTAAATTACGTTAGCGAAAATATACAATTTCAAAGTTTGTTATCTGTTTATTTTGAAGTTATGACTAAGCCATCAAATTTATCATATTCCCATTAACTTTTTTGTTTTCATTTATAAAGTGGGAAAAATGACTTATCCATATAAAGCCAGTCCAATTTTAAAAGTGGATTTATGGATGGCAGAAAAGGTCCATCTAATTCGATTTCGTGAATGCGTATAATGTATTTCGAAACAGCTGTTGGAACAAAAAAAGGTTTTAAAACAATCATGGAAAAGGTTGCATTGATACAGATATCGAACTCCGAAGAATATTCCACGGTTCGATTGTTTACCTTTACTAAAGAACACTCGTCTGTGTTATGATTGTACCGAGACATAGCAATCAATTGAGAATAAATAATGAGAACCATGTTTTATCATAATAAAGCAACTGCCACAACTGTGTTAGAAAAATGGAATGTATTTTTAGTTAGAAATAACAGTGACTGATTGAATAAAAAGAAATATTGTTGCAACCTGCTATTTCATAAGATTTATTTTATTTAATGAACCAGTTTCAAGTTTTGCAGCTGCAGTAATTTTTTTTTTTTTTTTCATTTGAAATAGACAAAATAGTTTTATGTAATGAACGAATAACTAGAAAAAAATGATACAAATATATAAATTCATGCATGCCACGCCTTTATTTACTTGTGAAGACCATAAGCCTCAGATATTCAATGCAAGCTAAACACTGGCAGCATAAAAATAGTTATCTAACAAATTTTTAATACATTTATTAATATATAGTAATAATAATACAATACAGAAAAAAAAAAAAAAAGCGAATACAGAAAAAAAGCTATTTCTAAAAGCTAATACAGAATTCCATGTGCGTTTTTGCATGGATTCAATAAATGTTTTAGAATTTGGTTCTTGTGCAACAAACAAAGAAAAAAATCATTGGTCAAAGGATTTTTATTAATTGATTTTTTATATTCATGTTCAGAATTGTTTTGCATTGATACGTTACTGCAGAGTCTAGCATTTTTATACAATATCTATTAACAAAACTTTTATTGGGCACAATATTAAAACAAATAATTTTTGGCAATAAATATCGTAGAAATAAAAAAAATGCATATTTGAGTATACTGCATTAAATCTAACTTTTATTGAGAAAAAACATTGGAAAAATTGAAAACATTTTTTTTTTTTTTGTGTGTTTAAATAATTACTTTTTTTTTAGTATTTAAATTAATTTGTTTTGTTTTTAAATATTTACATTTTTTATTAAATTGTAGCCAGATCATTTTCGTCTTTTAACCTTTCATTAAAATAAAAAAAAATTACCAATCACATCATTTTTAAAATTAAATTCAACATATAGTATGATGTAATGAACTACTAGAAAAACAACGACGGTTTTCATGTGGCCTACGGGATACAATCTTCGAATGCAAGATGCATGTAATGGAAAGTTAATTAATACAAATAAAAAAAATTTCATATCAAGCTCAATATGAATAGTAGATTTTAATTAGTTTTTTTTTTTTTTATTATTATTTGTTTTCTAAAAGAAAAGCTTGTTCATACCTGTTTATTTATTTATACTTTTGCAATATCCTCTTTTTATAAACATACTATAATAGTCTGATCCAAAAATTACAAGGTAAATTGCCAGAATTAATCATTTGCCTTTAGACATGTATATACTAAATCTATGTTTATGGCATCATTAACATCGTAATCATAATCAATTTAATATCAATAAATCTTAAATTTAATGATAACAAACTGAGATGAGCTTAGAAAATTACATTTATTCAAAAATTTATCAGTAGAAAATCAGATTTCTTCAAAAATTTCTCATTGGAAATTTGTACATAACTGAATTTATGCATTCCCATTTAGTTATTAAAAATTAATTACCATTTACATAAGAATTAATCGAAATTAATTTATTCGCATTTAATTTATTCATTGACATTTAATTAAGAATCACGGACACACATCTCCAATATCTTAATCTGAATCCATGAATTTAATCGATTCAGAGAAAAAGAATAAGTAACGCCAAATACAGTATCAATTATCATTAGCATTAAACTAAATTCATTGACATTTAAACAATTACTTTCCCATTCCATTTTACCATTCAAAAAAAAAAAAATTGCTTAGATTTGTTTTTTAATAACTTATTTTATAAATTTACATTATTCGATCTTTATAAACATGTTATACTAGTCATTTTGTAAATAAAATTGAGCAGATTTTAAACGACTAAAAGATAAAATCACCTTCATATGTAAAATTATTATATTTCTGTTCACGTCTGTATTGTTTCCCACATATGTATACAGGAACAGGTCACTAGGGGCCTGATGGACAAGTGACTAGTCCTCGGTGCCATGGATGTTTGCAAAGGTTCAGAATCCTCTTTAAACCATAGGTCCCGGTCTAATACAATTTAAGATCTTAGGGTGACAACCCTACCTCATAAAAAGAAAGCATCTCCTGTTTCGGAATCTGCCAGTTGACAGATAGGCAAGGTCCAACATGAACTGTAGTACCAGGGAGTTAGTTAGTTAAAACAGATCACTAATAATTGATGGAGATTGTATTGAATATCATAAAAAAGTCTGAGGAAAATTGCACGCATTTGTGTGTTGTACGGTAAAACATCAGGGTGTATTATTTTTTAAAAATTTCATGTAAATTAAATTAAAATAAATTAGCCAATAATAACTCCTAAATTTTAAATTGAGAGCATGTATTAAAAATTACATGATAAAGGTTTACTTAAAAATTTATCTTAATCCTAACTGTAACCTATTCTTGCTGTCAGTAGTTAAACTAGAAAGATTCCCCTTTCATCAGGCTAAAGGCCCATTATCATTTTATATAAAGCTCTATACTCAAAAGCACTCAAGTTGTTATTGTGAAGATAAAAAGTATCGTAGTTTGGAATTAGAAAGCTTTCCCACTCATTACTTTGATGTCTTAAACAATTATTAATTATTCCATATATGACAAAAGCAAACTTTTCTATTCTTCCAGAAAATTAAAATTCCAATAACCCTCCCACATTTGAATCAGAAAAGTCGCCATAACCATTCATCATAATTCCTTAACAATGTTTCCAGACAAGTACCTATCAACTTTCAAGTGCTTCCAAAAAAAAAAAATGTCTCACAGAAATAGAATTATAATCTATATCGTTTTCTTCAGACGACACCAATTGTCTTTATTATCGTCTTCGTTTTGAAATTCCATCTGTGCATGTGACTCGAATTAGACGCTTACCATCCATCATAATAATGTGAAAAATTATCGTTTTCTCTGACTGACCCCTCTTCCTGTACCCCCACTGATGAAAATAAGGTCTAGGTCAGAAAGGATCCTTCCGGTCCCGTTTGATTTATAGCGTAAACAGAAATATTTCTTTCAGACTATCATGCAATCCAGTTTTTCCCTCTGCTTTTCATTTATCTCAATAAAGGATACCGCTCTCCAAGGTATACAATGGAGAGGTGCCAAATGGCACAATAAATTTTTCTGCAGCACGCTCGCAGTTAACGTCAGATTACACAAACATGACAATAGAAGGACAAAGGATGAGAGTGTATCTTTCTTCCCCCTTCTACTTCCGAAAAGTTTGTTTTGGCATGAAATTTAAATAAAATTTCTGCGAGAATAATAAATTACTTGGACAAAGCCAAGTAGGGCGAGAAATTTATTGGTAAATACCTTTTTAACGATTCGAAACTGTTTGAAATCGACAAATAGAAGAAAAAAAAAAAAAAGAATCATGATGCATTGAAGGAATTTTTAGGTTACCGATCTTAAATAAGCATTCTTTTTATTCAAGGAAATATGGTTAAAAGTTTCCAAATTCTATCACTTCAAAAGTCGGTCTTAATAACATGCTTTCACTATTTGTAATCTACTGTAACGTCTCGGCCTTCAGGTACTTTCAGGTTCAAGGGAACACTAAATTTTATTTATAAACATTATATATATATACAGAACTCTATTTACAAAAAAAATTTAAATTAAAGATATTAATTAGATACACAAGTGCAGTTCACTCCATGTTCGGCTATATTCAGAGTTCTCGACTCTACGACAAATCTAAACACCTGGTCTGCGGCAGACCTTATCTATCCCACGGCGTGATTCACGAGACTCAAGGGGCTCACTTTGAAAACAGGCATTTCAAAGTGATCCTCCAAACCCTCCCGGCCTATTCAGTCACTTCAGAGGGAAAAAGAAATAAAACAACACTTATGGTTGACGCGTAGCAGAACTCTCTCCCTTCTTCACCAAAAAACTCCTTTTAAGACAATCCATCAAGAGAGGGGGTCAGCTTCCCCTCACTTCTGATTGAGTAGACATTTCTCAGCTCGTGGTCTATCACCAGTTACGATGGAATAACTCATAGTATATCATATTCAATCTGTAGTTGTTTCAAACTGTGAAGGTCTCTCAGATATTCGCTAATTTCCTTATTATTCATGATAACGAATATCTGTGATCAGATTTGAGTGGCAGGTGGTTCTCAATAGTACAAACACTAATTGTATGGAATATACCCACAATAAAGATATTCTGCTGTCAAATGTGAGTAATATGTTTATTATATATTTTTCAAATAGCATGCATTCCTCTCTCCCTGCGAATGGAATGCCAAAACTCTTCTCGTAAGAAAAATGCTAAACTACTAACTTTAAAAATGGAATTCAACCAAAGACTATTAAATGTGTAAAACGCAATTTTAATTAAAGCCATTTAAAAATCATTTTAATTTCAAAATTGATGTCCAGTACTTTCTATAATTCTTTGAAATAAATTTCTTGCCTTATTAAATTTATTATTATATTCGTGGCTGTATTCATAATAAAAAAACAGCTAAAAGCTATTAAATGGTTGCATTCTTACGTGTCGGGATATCTGCTTGATTTCGTTTATATATAAACACAAATGCAGAATAGTTTTATTTAAAGCGATTTGCAACAAAACATCTCTGTAGAAGACAACATAGGCACACCAAGTAATGATTCGTTTGTGAACTTGTTAATAAATCAAGGATTTCAAAAACTTGAAAAGTGTAACTGTTTTAGACAGAAAAGTAATAAAACTAATTACAGTTCTTTTTATTCTAAGATGTTTCGAAAGTTCTTTATAGAAAAATTATATTGCCTTTGTAATTAATCAATAAGTTAGCCATTATTTAAGATTAATTAATTAAACTATTTAAGAACTAATTTTACACTCTAGTTAATTGATTAAACTTCCCAGTTTCCAAAAATTAAAAACAGAAAAATTGCAATTTCTTTGCCCAAAATAAGTACATTTTCAAGATTAAGCAATATACGTATACAGTTATGCAACATCAAAATATGATATGCAAATTATTGACCTGCTGTCGTTTAACATCATTAAACATGTGAGAAAAAACAAGATTTAACAGTGTCTGCAGTAAAATTTCGAGTAGTTATGTTTTAGATATGAGTGCTGATCATTATTTATCTGAAGAATTAAGATGAGCAGTGGTTCTCAAATTTTTGAAGTCTGAGCTCATTTAAAAATCTACAAATAATCGTGTGAGCACCATATAAAAGTTTCTGGACAAATAAGCATTCGCTATTAGCATCTCACAGTTTTATATCTAGAGGGTCAATTCCAATACTACTTATAGGCAGTAGGGTCTCAAAACTACTATAGAAAATTTTTTTTTAACATTGAAAATCATGTAGACGCTAACGCTCTTAGTATCCAACGTGGAAGTTACAGCTCTAGTTTCTCGGAAATCCTTTTTGGCTCTTTATTGCTGTTTGGCGACTTTTTTATTAAAAAAAAAAAACAGTAAACGAAAAGCAAAAAAAAGCAAACTTATTTTTATATCTGGACATGAGTTTCTCTGTAATATCATAGGGTGTACACGGAAATCTTTTACGACACACCGTTTGCGTCCTGGCGCTTCCTTTGAGAACCAGTGATGTAAAGATATGGGAGAATAACGTATTATAACCAATCCTATATAGCAAGATGATTGAATATGGGTCTTCAGTAATTCATACTGTGGAATACTTTTCTGAAAAACAGAATCAATTTCTAGAATGAATTTCTAGATCGCTTCAGGACTCAAAACGTTTTCCTGATGCGGCAGTGCATGCAGAAAATATCAGGAATTATATACACCAAGTGAATGAATATGTAGTTTAGTAATCAATGTATATCAACAAAAATAAAACGGTTAAGAATGCATGTTGCTTTTATGTAGAATCCTCAAAATATTGCATTTTGCCATGGAAGCTATAATTTGCATACTGAGATTGTTTTGTACCATACCTAGTACATTCTCTTTCATATCTGAATCCGTACCGTTCAAATGCCATGCAACTCGCTTATTGTATTCAGAGTCATATGAGCCAGATGCATATGCATATTCGTATTATCACTCACCCTGTAACGCTGCATCAGTATGTGGAATTAAGTCTCCGCAAGTACGCTTGGTATTCCAGTATACATGCAGCGCCATCTAGCGCATCAGGAAAGCATTTCCAATCTGACATTGTCATGTAATTTCGAGCCGCTATTGAAATTCTGAATCATCTAGCTCTAACTGTACTTCTGAAAGTCTGTAAACCTGGTGCTGAGCCATCCTCTATATAAATTTTTTTAAAGAAATCATTATTAAAAATTGTGTAATACTTCAGATTACAAATAATTTCGCTTTTAATCGCTTAGTAAATTAAATTTTTTTACTAACTAAGAAAATGTTGTTCAGTATTGATAACAAAAATAATAAATTATTGCACCAAAAAATGCAAGCAAAAATGATGAATTTGAAGTAAAATTTTAATATATTGGATTTTTTTTTTGAAAGATTTACAGAAACAAAATATTAAAGCAACGCGTGGTGTCCCTATGAAAAGAATACTTTTGCTCAAACCATCCTTAATTTCATTTCACCATCACATTCTACATAAAAGCTCACGTGATTTCCCATCCCATAAGAATCATTTTAGTTTCAGTCTGAACTTTGGCTTCATGCAGGCATGGTGTGGTCTGGCTGTTGTCGCTCTGAGAGTGTCGAAACGTAGCAGTGTCTTGCCCGAAAATATATCACGGCAAGTTGTCAATATTTGTAAATTATATTAGAATTGCGTCTTGTGTTCCTTATCGTCTTAAATGCCATTATGTAAATTAATGTTAGTTAATTAAACCTCAGTCTTCTTCTTACAAGAACTGATGTCATCATATAGTATCCAGCATTTATGTTCAATTAATTGAAATTTTTAATCTTCTCACGATGTAAAAAGAAATTTGAGCTAACCGAGGAATGTTAGATGTTATACTAATAAGTTATATTAAAAATTAAAAGTCATATTGTTTTTGAAGAAACTTATGGCTTATGATTACATTTTGAGTTGAATGAGCACATCTGGAATTTGTCACATGTTATATAATTCAGTATTTTTTTTCAATATTTCAATGTTAGAAATTTCAGAATGAGTTCTTTTCAAAATCTTCTTTCATACGTATTACTATTACCCCTATGGCCATATAAATACTAGTCCGTGGTCGGATGATCAGTCATCGTACTATTGCAACATTAGGGAGTGAAATGAAAAATTGTGTACTATCATGTGTAAAAAACATTTTCTGCCTCGTATTGTCATGTCATTATGAGTAATCAGCGTGTACTTTTCACTGGAATAAAAAATTTTTTCACGCTGCAGGCTTGTCACTGACCCACACGAATAAACCGATTTTCGGTATATTAATGCACACCTACAAAAGCGAGATCTTTATTAATTAAAAAAACCAAAATGATGCAATATACACAATGAGTATTACATAATAATGAATGGGCTTTAACATTAAATATGCAATTTTATTTAAGACAGAAAACTTTGATTAGTTTTAATACATTTGCTATTACGTTTAGATGTATTAAATTGGTAAAATCGCAGAATAGGGGACTTTAGGCATTTGGCGTCAAAAATTCCTTTTCGTCAAAGTCCACCAAGTAACAAATTGCGATTGTGAAAGAGGTGAAATGCAAACAGTACAAGAAACCCGAGTTACTACATTTGGCGACTTATAGATCAGTTGGTGCTAAAAAGTCGCCAAACCCCAACGGCCCCTATTTTGTGATTTGGCAATTAAATTTTCTGCTCCCATTTGAGTGATAAGGTCGATGTTTTAAATAAGTACTTCATTATATTTATGATTTTATTTTGAGCTGGTTTTTTTCTTGTTGTTTATTGAGGCTAGGCTTTATAATGTAGTTTTACTGGTTTCTTTATGTAATGATATTTTGTTAGTTGGTATTCCAATGTATAATGGTCCAACATATCTATTTATCCACATGCAAATGCTTCTCATTTCCTGATAGAAGTTTGTAACCCTTAATGATAAAAGATATTCACTTGATAATAAAGCTAAAACTTATCACATTTCTGAAACTAACTTTCATGGTAGCTTACAATTAAATTAATACCTAATAAAAACTTACTACTTTAAAGACATTTTTTCGAACCTTCAAAAAAAAAAGTTAATATTTTTCATAATTGTACATTATAAAAAAAATATACTGAACAAATGAAAACAATTTTCACTTTATCTGAATATGAATAACAATCGAAAAACTACAGGAAATTAATGCTGCTAACTATAACTGCAATTACTCACATTTCTAAAACTCTCGTTTATTTTAGATTATTTCGAAATGAGAAATGATTCCAGTACTATTCTTAAAGGAATAATTACATTTATCACCAATGTGGGTATTTATGTGGGTCTTTCACCACAATATGCCTGATAAATGCAAAATCCTTTTGTAAAGCAGAATCATTGACAATTTTAGATATATATCACTGTCATAAAGCATTTTTCCAATGATAACACCATTAATAAAAATTTGTCTTTTTGACACTAACTTAAACCTTTAGTATTTTTATTACAGCATTGTAATGTTAAGATTTTTCATTATTATTCTAATATATTTAATGGAGGATTCCCTTGTATTATTCTATTTTCGATATAATTTATATTTTTCTTGTTCATTTTTTCAGGAAAAAATATAAGTGATCGAACATCGGTGAATTTTTGCATGAACAAAAGCCGCAATTTAACATAAAGACATAAAAATATGACCTCAACATGCATATTACGCTCAAAATATTTTTTTTCAACTGAGTTAATGTAGGACTAGTAGAATAAAAAATACAAATTTAATAAATATAAATTTGCATGAGTAAATACAACTAAAAAATTCCACTGTCTTTTCTTAATGACTTTTTAAAATACACAAGCAGAAAAATACTTTTTATACCGTAAATGCCGATAGGAATATTTTTATGAGGAGGAAAATAAATATCTAAAATTCCCTCATATAAAAAAAAATAAAATATATTTTAACAGTTAATGGGGACATTCTTGTAAAATATTTTTAACAAAAATATAAAAAAAAATTTTTTTTTAAATAGTGTTGACTACAAAAAGTATTCGGGAAGTTATATGTTTTTTTCATGAATACTAGAAAAATATTGAATATAATATTAGCCATCTACGGTTAAATGCGAGTTAATAAAAGCCTAACTAGTATTAATAAAGATGTCTTCCTTCATTGCATATAAGAAAAATAGGCTTTCAACAAAACAGCTATATTATTAAGTCATAAATCACTTTCTATATTAAAGGTAGCTGAAATGATTAATGTCTTCTCTGACATTTTAAGCATTAATATTGAGAAATAAGATATATAATATGTTTTTTTGTTTAATCGCATTCCCTTAAAGAAATAACGTCTTATATACATATTTAAAAAACTATTATTCAATAAAAATACTTTTATTTGAGGATTACTGTTTTTGCAAAAGAAATGTAAATTGCATATTATCAGTAATTGTGCCCATCTATATAAAATTGAAAACATGGAAATTTTTGTATAGTTTGCTTAATGTAAATTATCTTTAAATTGCTGAAGCTTTCTGTAAATAATTTGTTAATAATTGTTAATTTTTTTGAAAACTATTAATTGATTTTTTCAGAATGTATTTTGGATTGTTTTGTATATCCCATTTTGCATAGTAATTATTCAATTATTCTTGCATTTATATTTATTCTGTTCAAATTCAATCTAAATTAATGATTTAACTAACAGATATATTATTTGAAGATAATTAAACATAATAAAAGCTAAAACGACATTTTGGAAAAATTATATATTTTTTTCTTTCTAAAATACATGAAGATTGCAATTCTATTAAAGATTACGTTATGATCTTTATAACTAGGATAATTAAAAATTATTACATTATAAATTATAACGTTATTATAGGCATGTTATAACATAGCGCAATAAATTCTTAACTACATTTTAATCACCTCCTAAAATTCAATTAGAAAATTTTTAAAAATAATTAATCATCGTTTACATTTTTTTTAAATTTTATTTCGAAGATAATTAGCATGCGATCATTATTTAATTTTTTATATATTTTTATTATTTTATATTTTAATTTTATCTTTTATTATTTTATATTTAATTTTATCATTTTATTTTATTTATTTTTTTTTTCATTATTTAATCATTATTTCTATACATATTTTATTTGGAGATTTGCTCATATGATTAATACTGGTTTATTTTTACTAGTTATTCAATTTGTTTTTCTTATTCGTTGTTTCTGTTAGAAAAATTACGACGTATGTTTTTAATTTGTGTAAAACCCTTTCAGTAAAATTTTTCGTGCCACAAAGATCAGAAAACTGGAATGTCTCCAACTTATTAATGCAATGATTTAAAAAATAAAAGTTTCCTTTTGTCGACAGGTTAAGCTAAAATAATTTGAATATTGGTACTTTTATCATTATTACTTTGTATTAAAAGAGGTTAACTACTATTATTGTGAAGTGTCAATGCAACCTTACCATTTTTTATACGTATATGATTAGATATCATATATAAAAATCCGAATTCTTTTTCATGAATAAAAATGTTTACAATTTTTTAAGAACTTTATTGCAGAAAATATTTTAGGCACACAAAAATTGTCAGTTTTTATTTTTAAGAATGCTACAAAAATATTTCTCGAGCTTTACATTTATGCTATATTTTGCTTGAGTTTTTTTAATTCTAAGGAGGGGTTCATACTATGGTTTTTTTTTCCTCATTAAATAGTAATGTCACCATAAACGACATTCAAAGGCAATCGCCTCACATTTATTGTGATATTGAAGAAATCTTCAAAAACTCTAGTCGATGTACTGTCAAATGGACATCAACCTACTTTCTTTCCAAAATAGTTACAGTTAAATAAGTTTACAAATTCACGTCAGTTTAAAAATTTGATACAGTTCTGAATCCTTTGAGCAAATGTAACGACTTTTTACTTTTAACAATTGAGGAAATATCAATCGAAATTCCTAATGCAACAAAGTCATTAGTAAACACACACCACATGCTAGATATACACGAAATCTGGTACATCTTATCTAAGCCTTCAGCTGCTTTACTTATTATAAATAACATCAACCACTCTATTTATTTTTTGAAAATGTTGACAATATTATTCACTAAAGGTAGAATCAAACTCTTGTCTTCTTATAAGCTATAATACCTTATGAATGGAGAAATTTATAAGATACTGGAATAAATTAAATTTTTAGTTTTTATAGTACTGCATACAAATATCCAGAAAATTAATTCGTATAAATGAATAAGGATTTGTTTAATAATAATTGAATAGATTTACAAATCCACGTCAGTTTAAAAAATCTATACAGCCTGAATCCTTAGAACACATGCAGCATTTTTTACTTTTAACAATTAAGGAAATAGCATCCATCTATTCTAATACAACGAAGTAATCAGTAGTCAAAGTCATTGTAAATAACGTTAAACAACCTACTTAGGTTTGGAAAATATTGACAATATTATTCACTAATAGTAGAATCAAACTCTTGTCGTCTTATAAGCTAAATTACCTTATACCACACGGCCATGTTTTGAGAAATTTAAAAATATGAAATGAATTTAATTTTTAGTTTTTCAAACCCCTGTCTTTTATTATCTAAAAATTAATTTTATAAATAAATAATTATTTGAAATAATTAAGATTTTGGAATGAAAAAAAAAAAAAAAAAATCGATACAGCTTTAAATCCTTTGAAAAATATAACAACTTAATTTAACAATTAAGAGGAAATATCAATACAAACTATCCTAATGCAACACAGTCATTAGTAAACACACACCACATGTTAGATGTACACGAAATCTGATAAATTTTATCTAAACTGTTTGTTACTTTACTTATTATAAATAACATCAACCAACTTACTTATTTTCGAAAACATTGACAATATTATGCACTAACAGTAAAATCAAACTTTTGACACATTAATTAATTTATAATTTATAAGATATTGGAATGAATTAAATTTTAATTTGTCTAAGCCTGCATACAATTATCTAGAAAATTAATTCTTATAAATAAATAGTTATTTGAAATAATAAGTTTAGAAATGCAAAAAAAAAAAAAAATCGATACAGCTGCAAATCCTTTGAGCAAATGTAGCAACTTTACTTTTAACAATTGAGGAAATATCAATACAAACTATCCTAATACAACAAAGACATTCAGTAAACACACACCACATGCTAGATATAAATGAAATCTGGCAAGTCTCATCTAAGCCACCTGCTGCTTTGCTTATTATAAATAACATCAACCAACCTACTTATTTTGAAAAAATTGACAATGCTATTCACTAACAGTAGAATCAAACTGTCTTTTATAAGCTAAAATATCTTTTACCACTTGGCACTAAATGAAGAAATTTTTAAGATATTGGAATGAATTAAATTATTAGCTTTTCTAATCCTGCATACAGTTATCTAGAAAATTAATTCTTATAAATAAATAATTACTTGAAATAATAAGATTTAGAAATGCAAAAAATCGATACAGCTGTAAATCCTTTGAACAAATATAACAACTTTACTTTTAACAATTGAGGAAATATCAATACAAACTATCCTAATGCAACAAAGTCATTAGTAAACACGCACCACATGCTAGATATACTCGAAATCTGGCAAATCTCATCTAAGCCATCTGCCGCTTTGCTTTAATATAAATAATATTTTAAGGGTGCAGCTCCCTTTTCGTGAAGAACTTCATTTAAATTCCCTCAGCAATGTTTGCTCGGAAATATTCTTCTCCAAAAGAAAGAAAAAAATATAACTATAAAAATTTACGAACTTCATAAATGAAGCTGGCAGGCTGAAAAAAAAACGATATAACCGTAACTTCCTTAGATGAGCCTGGATTATTTAAGACATGACTTTTAAAATAATTACTCGAGGAAATTTTATTAATGGTAAGCTTATTAAGTATTAATGCTTGTATATTTTTAAGGGAATGTTTATTTTTATTTTATCTTTTTTTTTTTTTTTATTAGTTTCTGCTTTATTTATTTTGGCGATGAACAGAGAAATTTCTAATCTAATAAACTTTTCAGTTTTTTTTTTCTGATCATGTTTAGTTTAAAAACACTTAAAAGGCTTGTTTCTTAAAAGAATCAAACTGAGAGCAGTTTTTAATCTGTGTAGAATAGCAATCTATTAAATGAATTAATCAACTTATTAGTATGATGTACATAAAAGTGAATTTTTTTTATGATTAGACTTTTTGAGAATAAATAAATTATTAATAAGGTGAAATAATAAAATTTCTCATTATCGGAGCATAAAAATATGATTGATTTACATTGTTAAATTTTTTATCTTTATTATCTGTCTTGTTATTAATCTTTACCTAATGAATAAATAAGAAATTTTTGCATCTCACTTTTTATTCTAAATAACTATTATATAAAATTTAATTGAAAGCATAAAAATACAATAGTTTACAATAGATAAATGCAAACAAGTTGAATGCAAAATTGCTTTGTTTAATGCTTATTTTTTTGCTTAATTTGCAATAGTTGAATGCAATTTTTTTATTTTTAAATAGTAAATATACTGTAAATATTTAACTTTTAAATATTGTAACTTTTAACATAAATATTTAAATACTGTTAACTTTTTTTATTCTATACTTGTTTCAACTAAAAAAATTTTCAAAAGAAATTTTTTTCCAAATAATTGTTTTAAACAATAAAAATGTTGATATAAAATTTATTCACAAATATAAAGTTTCAAGAGTTTTTTTTTTTGAAATGCAAAATTGCTTTTATTTCTTAAATCACCTGTAAGTGTATTGTGTGTTCCGGCCCCCAGGGAAATATTAAATTGATGAAGAATAACATCTTCTGCTTCGAAGTTCATTACAAGTATGGTACTTTATTAATCTGTATCAAACAATTTCACGAATAGTATTTAGGAAATTGAGGGGATAGCATTTTTCACGTATTCTTTCAAGTCTATTCCTTCCTCGAAGTTTAATATAATCAAACACAGCTGAACCCTTTGCACTCGAGGGCTCCGCTACGGAGACAATGCAAATACCACTATAAATAATGCGTTTCTTTTAATGCGTATATCAAACTTGCATGTGAATATGATCTTTTCACTAAAATCGCTTCGAGTTGCTGGTAATACGAATGAAAAAAATTCGAGTGCAAAGGGTTAAATATCAAAACTGTGTGATGACCTTTTGGAATTTGAATCTCACTCACCCATCTCAAACACCTGAAGTACTAACAAACAGTCACTTCAAGTCCTTTTTTGACATCAGGAATCCTGTTCCACAAATCCCCAATTGTTCCAGATGACAGGGACGACAGACAAATTTCCTAGAGATGTTGACAGCTAGTTCATTTAAACCTTTTTATATCAAGAAATATGCATATATTTAAAAATATTATCAATAGTTCCTGATGAAGAGATTATTGCATTGAGGAGATATCTGATGCCCTAACAGCCAACTCTTGTAGTAGTTTTTTTTTTTTACATTAGGATTGTACCAATAAAATAACACTAAATACTTTCTGGTGGCAACGAGGAAATATTATTGCCTTCAAGAAACACCTGTACAATAACCACAAGCAATAATCACTTTTAAAAATTATGCGCTCTTTTTTTTTTTATATCAGGTAGTATGTGTTGCCCTAATAATGCAATCAATAGTTTCTGGTGATAGACTAAAAAAAAAAAAAGTATATACAAAATTGTAATCGTCTAATGCCGTTGTACAGTTTACCCATGGGTATCTGCATTTTTAGTGTTTGCATTTTTTTGTATTTGCATTATTGGTACATGAAATGGCAGCAGACAATGTCAAAAAGAGTGTTGGCATACCAAATTGTCGGATTTGAGCACACATTTTTTTTTTTTTTTTTCGTTTTCCCAGTGAGCCGGACTGCATTTGATCGTCTTCATGAACTTGTATGCCTGATTTTTGTAAAAGAGTTGACGTAAACGTTGTTGGTCTTGAACTTGTTGCGCGGTCAAAGAGGAATCGGTAGGAATTTTGTTTCGAAGACAAATTTGTATACTACTTAAAAGAAGTTTATGTAAATTTTTTTGATGGCTGTACAAAATGTTTTGAGGTGTTTAGCACCTCGACGATCATGACGTCTCAATTCAGATTTAACAATCTCTGAGTAGGTGGAGGTTTCTTTCTCGTAAAACGACGCATATCACCACAGTAGATTCTTGGGTAAGAGAGCTATTCTACAAGATCATCAAACAATACTGGCAAAATTATTTGGTCTTCACCAGGTACTAATGCCAATCCAGCATCAATGTTGGTATTGAGTTTATTAATGACCGTCTCGGCTGGAGCGGGATTTATAAATGGGTCGTCATAATCATCGTCGTCTATATCAGATTCATCGTTCTCTTCCGAAGAGATAGGGTTCAGGTCAGCGAAAGCATTTGAACCTTCAGGAAACGATTCTGTTCGAAATTTTTTCGAGCCATTCCAAATCGATATTAACGTTTTGTGATTGGTATAAAGGCTTGTTCATTAGATACAAAGCCTCATTGTAAAACACGATTGGGATTAACGCATTGATACATAAAGTGCGATTTGAAAGCGAGACGTTTCTTCAATTTCACGTAGATAGTGGCTGAATCGTTTACATTGCGAGGAAGACAGTCGACCGATTTGTGCAAGTCGTTAGGGAACGTGCGTAACGGATCCCTTGATACCATATTGACGATACCGACCAAGCTCTCGTATTTGCATGAAAGGGATACGAAGAGCAACGAGACGCTCTTCCAAGTCATTCAACTCAGACAAACAGAAGGATTACTCAGGATATCGAAAGCCATAATTGGCTGCAAGATTTGGAACGTTGCGTTTACGAATATGATCACTGCACGTTTTACAAAAGTCAGCCTTCATCCAAGTCGACAGAGAAAATTATTGCAATTTGATTTAAAGAAACGTTCTTCGACTTTGAGCCACTGTTTCTCATGAGAGTAGTCGTTTAAATCGAAATGAGTATTGTTCAAGAAGCAATGGGGGCGGGAAGGAGTAACTGAAGAGGACTAATTAAAAGTATCCTTGAGAGGACAAGAACAGGAGGGAGAGTAAAAGAAGGAGTTTGAACACATTTCGTGTGTTTAATATTGTCATCATGAGGATTGATAGCATGTTGACGCTTGAGAGCTCGACGCTCCCGTTGAAGGGCATTTTGGCGGGCACGAGTTTCAGGCTTCGAACGGGCTATTCTTTTCCTTTCACAATCATGCGCTTTAACATTGTCTTCCATTGTTGTCAACATTGTTTCCAATTTCCATTGCTTCCTTTTTTGGCATAACTTTTATTTCGGATTGGACATCATTTCAGGTCGTTACCGAAAACAATATCTTTACGATCAACGATCCTTATCTTATATCAACGATCTTTATTATAACATAAACCTAACTTTTGTAAGTGTTAGGATGTTGGCTCCCTTTAAACAAGTAATATAAAAAAAAAATTAAAGTCAATTCCTACTTTTTTTTTCACTCTATTGCAGAAAGTCCATTATAAATAATTTTCATTCATTTTTTTTTTAATTTATCTGACGACATCTATTGGTAGATATATGCAACTTAAATGTAAAAAAAACTAAAATTAATTAATTAAATTTAATTACTGAATTAATATTTGAAAACATCAAGTGTCATCCACTGCAAGCTCAAAAAAAAAAATGAATTTGAACTTGATTGGATGAATAAAAAGTATTTTATTAACGATTGAAAATTTGAACAAGATATATATAGGGAGAGTGTGAGCTAATAGAAGGAATTGAAAAAAAAGAGATACATAATACTCTAACTACCACCTCTGCTGATCAATTTTTAAATCAGAAACTATGTACTATTATATAATGCCACCAAAAATTTCTGTTGAAGGAAAAAAAGAGACTTACATTGAGAAGACATCTGGGACCCTAACAATCAGCCTCTTTGTGCCCTTTTTTTATATCAGAAACCATGTATTCCCATATTAGTGAATTCTTGAATCTTTTATTACAAACTGTTTCCACGAAATAAAAAAAAAATTACTGCCTTTCGTGGACAATCGATGCACTAACCATCATTCTCCTCGAGTTACTTCATTTTAACGGGAAACAATTGTTTCCCCTATAACATTACGAGCATTTTCTGATGGCGTAGGGATAAATCATTGCGTTCTGAAGACATCTATGCAATAACCACCAGTCCCTTTAGGAACTATGGGTTCCCTTTTTATATCAGATACTAAGTTCCCCCAAAAATACTACCAATAATTTTTGGTGGAGAGATTATTGCCGTCAGGAATCATTCAAAGTCCTCTCTTCAAATGATCATTATAGAGGTCATAAATCCTTCGTTACGTAGAATATCACTAACAGTGCCTGTTGGAGGGGAAAATGTTATTGCTTAGAGAAGACACTCAATGTCCTAGCCACCAGCCTTTTGGGACCATTTTTTACATCAGAAATTATGTTCCCACATTCGTTAGTTCTCAAATCTTTTACCACCAATAGGTACTGGTGAAGAATATAAAATATTGATTTTAGGAAACATTTAATATCCTAACCAACAGTCTCTTCGAGCTCTTTTTCAATTCCTTCTATCAGCTCACACTCTTCCTATATATATCTTGTTCAAATTTTCAATCGTTCATAAAATATCTTTTTATTCATCCACTCGAGTTCGAATACATTTTTTTTTTAACTTGTAGTGGATGACACTGATGTTAATACAGTTTTTTCAAATATTAATTCAGTAATTAAATTTAATTAATTAATTTTTTTATTTTTTTTTTTTAGATTTAAGTTGCATTAATCTACCAATAGATGGCGCCAGATAAACTTAAAAAATGAATTAAAATTATTTTTAAAAAGGATTTTCTGCAATTGACTTAAAAAATTTTTTTTATATTACTTGTTCTAAGCTCTTTTCTAAGATCTTTTTATAATAATTACGCTTTAATTTAGAATACCACCAACAATTATTTTGGGGGAGAGGGGAGATTATTGTATTGAGAAGACACCTGATGTCCTAACCATCAGCCTTGTTTTTACATCAGAAATATGTATCTCCACAACTGTGAATTTCCAATTATTTTACTAACAACAATCCGAGAATTGAAAAGATTATTGCCTTCAGAAAACACTTAACGCCCTAACTACGAGTCTCTTCATTCTTCTATTTTATCAAACACTTTATCTATTTCATTATTAAATATCATAATGGCTTTTATATACTTTATTCAATAAATTTTTATTTTTACATACATTTTTTCAAACACAAAATTAAAGTATTCTAGATAATATTACTTTAAATTGTAATTAATCAGTGGTGTTTGAATTTAATGACAACTTACTGTAAGTTAATAAATTTAATTTTTAGTGTTTTGCTTAAAAAATGTTCAATCAATGTTGGCGATCATCTATGAAATGGATAGCCTATTTTAAAAAATTAATTCAAATATCTTATATAAAATTAATCTGAATGTTCTTTTTGTGTAATTATATTACATATATTTTTTGTGCTTATTTGTGATTATAATTAAATAAAAAATCACAGTGGTAAAGATAAGATATAGAAAAACTTATTGTGACGTTGTCGTCACTATCTGATTAGTCAATTAGAGAAAATCATTGGTTAATGATTTTTTATAAACAGTGTCAAAAACTCTTATCAGCTTTCTATTAATAAATAGACAAAGAAGTAATAAAGGGAGATAAAATAATTGAATTGCAGATAATCCTTAATAAATTGGATTGTTGAGAAAAATTTAAATAAGAAGTTATTACTCAACAAGTAATATAAAAAAAAATTTTTTTCACTATATTTCAGAAAGTCCTTTATAAATAATTTTCATTCATTTTTAAGTTTATCTGGCTCCATCTATTGGTAGATATATGCAAATTAAATCAATAAAAAAAAAAAATTAATTCATTAAATTTAATTACTGAATTAATATTTGAAAAAAACTGTATTAACATCAAGTGTCATCCACCACAAGTTCAAACAAAATGTATTTGAACTTGAGTGGATGAATAAAAAGTATTTTATGAACGATTGAAAATTCGAACAAGATATATATAGGGAGAGTGTGAGCTAATAGAAGGAATCGAAAAAGAATAAAAACAATAATGTTCAAAATGCTGTCAGAGAAACAAATGCTAAGAGATGCAGAAATTTCGGCCATAAATTTTCCACCAAATCAATTTTTTGCTCTAGATTGCTATAGATGATTCATAAACGATACTTTTAAAATCCACTGTTCCAAAACATTACAAATTGTAATTTTCAATGTGGTATTATTTGCTCTACATCTTTTGCCCATATAAATTCAATAAAATGCATAATATAATAATTTTTTTATCAATTTCAAACTCTCTGTCACCCTTCCTTACAGTGAAACGAGTTTTACAGAAATTAAATAAAATAACAATTCCTTAAATCTGGATTGTTATTCAACAACATATTAATAGTGATATATTATTTATTTTCATTATGACAAATGGTTTTGAATATTTAAGATTCATAGAATTTATTTCAAATCGTTTATTTTTAAAAAATAATAAAATGTATAATTGAAGTGTAAACATCAAGTGAGCTAATAGGAATTTTATTCCTTGCTTCAAAAAGATGTGCGTTTATTAACGTTCTAACCCAGGGGCCTCCATCTACGGCCCGCGGGCCAAATCCGGCCCGAGACGGCGAATAGCTTATTGTTGCTGTAGTAAAAGTTGGGTAAAAACACAGAATTATAATAACTCGGTTTTATTTAATTGCTAGGTAAAACTTAATGACAAGCATAATACGCAGAAAAATATATATCCCCCAATTTAGGAACTTACAGAATTACAGTCAAATAATACTAACCAAACACCTAACGATTTGGAATTGATTTCCAATAATCTCATTTCATGATCATTTTTATCACTCGTTTATTCCAATGTAGTTAGACCAGGAGTCTCCAAACTACGGCCCGCCAGTGTCATCAATCCGGCCGCGACAGCGAATAGCTAATGTTGCTGTAATAAGTTGGATAAAAAAATACAATGATAATAACTCGGTTTTATTTATTTGCTAGGTAAAGCTGACAAGCATAATATACAGAAAATTTAACTTCATAACAACCAACAAATAATTGAAATGAATCTCACTAACATTATAAACAGTGAACATACCGTGATTACCCTCGGTAGTTATTCGGGGTAAATTATCGCATATGTATGTAATTGTTTGGAATGTAAAAATTGTAAAACATATGATTTTTATCTGAAAACCCCTCAGGAACGACTCGCGAATGAAACATCCAAAAAAAAAATACTAATAAGATTTATCTAATTGTGATTTTTCACTGACAATAGTTTGTAGTTGTGGGTCAATTTTACTTGTACCAATTATTAAAAAAGAGATTTAAGATGCTCATCGGTTAACTTCTGTAAACATTCTTTGTGTACTTCAATTTCCTTCAAATAGAAAACAGCCCACGAGCAAATTTATGTAAATTATCAAATTATTGTATCTGTGAAAGACTCTCATAAAACTCCAATAAAGGTGAGTTTTATAAATGGCAGAAAAATTAAAACGATTTTGGCCCTTGGTACTTATTGGAGTAAACAGTATGGCCCTAAGGCTGAAAAAGTTTGGAGACCCCTGTTCTTACCTATTATTATGCAAACTTCAAATGAAATAGCGTTCTTGCCAACTATATTAATTTTTTTTTGTAACTAAAAATTAAATTTTAATAAATAATTTTTAATAATTGTTTTAGATGGCGATGAATATTAATGGCACAAGGAAAAGAAGATAAAATTTTTAATCTGATTGAAAAACCTGCAAACAAGATTGTAAACTTTATATTGTTGGACATTTTTACGATGGTGGAATATCATATTGGCAAAAAAATATCGCTTTCAGGGAAGACTTCAAATAAAATAACTTTCTTGTCAACTATATTAATTTTGGAGATATAACATCTCCATTGTCTATGGAGATATAACGTCTTCATGACAAAGAAAAGAAGTTACAATTCTTAATATAACTGAATAACCTACAAACAAGATTGTAAACTTTATATTGTTGGACATTTTATGATAGTAGTATATCATATCGACTAAAAAATAACGCTTTCACTATCTGGCGTTTGATGTTGGATTGAAAACTCAAGTCTAGCGAATAAATTCAAATATAAATTCAAGATTTTCCGGGACAATATCCAGAGAATATATTTGCTTTCCAAAACCATGATTCAGCACATCAAATTTGAGGCATTAAATTTTATTGGGGTTTCTTTAACTTAAAAATAGATTAGTCTAATTTCGTTTTTTTAATAGTGGGATGTCGACTTCATACTTTAGAACAATTGACAATGAAGTAAAGCCTTTCAGAAGAATGTCTAGGAATAACAGTTATTACATTTGCTTGTCGGTTTAAAAAACTAAATATTGCTAAAAATCTAATTGACAATGTATGATTCCTTTGCAGAATTTAAGTTGAATCTGGTTGTCTTTCAAATCCAGGATTGTAGGAAACATCAAAATAGAAATTTTCAATTTTATTATTTTTAACTTAAAAGGACAATTTAACAACTTCTTTCCATAATGATGATGCCTTTCTGATAAACTTTTAGGGATAATTGACTTTTATTGAAAGAATTCCTAGGGGTAATTGCTTTTACATGCTGAAGAACTTCTAGAAATATTTACCCTTTACTTGCTGAAGAACTTCTAGGGATAATTGCCCTTTATTTGTTTGTTGTGACTGAAAAAACGTGAGGCTTGAAAAAAAATAGTTTAACTGTCAATTATTCTCTTGCATAATTTAAAGAAAATCGACTTGTTTTTCAAATTCATGACTGTAAAGAACATCCAAAATATAGAAATAGATATATGATATTGAAAATATAATATTGAAATATATAATATTGAAAATAGAAATTTTCAATTTTATTATTTTTTAACTTAAAAGGACAATTATTATTATTATTTTATTATTTTTTAACTTCTTTTCCATAATGATGATGCCTTTCTGATAAACTTTTAGGGATAATTGACTTTTATTGAAAGAATTCCTAGGGATAATTACCTTTTTCTTGCTGAAGAACTTCTAGACATAATTGCCTTTTACTTGCATATCGGATTGAAAATGCATCAAACATGAAAATGAGTGTAAGTATTAATGATCTTCTAGTATAATCTAAAGAAAATCCATTTATTTTTAAAAGTTATTACTGTTGAAAACATCAAAACAGAAGCTTTTCAATTTTATTGTTGTTTTTTTTTAACTTAAAAAGAACAATCTTTGGCAACTTCTTTTCATGATGATAACGCCTTTCTGATAAACTTTTAGGGATAATTGCCTTTATTTCCGGATATTTTCTAGTGATAATTGCCTTTTACTTGCTGAAAAACTTTTGGGGATAATTGCCTTTTATTTGTTTGTTGTGAATGAAAAACGTTAGGCCAGAAAAGTCAATGTCAATCATTCTATTGCATAATTAAGAAAAAATCTACTTGTTTATAAAAGCCGTAACATAAAACGCAATTATTACAATTTTATTATTTTTTTTTTTAATCAAAGGAAGATCTGATGGAACCGTTTGCTCATAAATAACATTAATATTATTAACAAACTATAACATGATTTAAAATGCATTTAACTGCAACAAAATTCATAACTGTAAGTAATTATAACAAGATATGCAAGAAAAGATAGAATCTAGTAAACAGGATTTTTTTAAGTGACCTAGTTAATGCACAAATTATGGCTGTAACGAAGCAACTACAGTGGCACAAAAGCAAGAGCAAACAAAAATGAGATTGGAAAACGCGATAAATTGCTTTTAAATGGAGTTAATTACCTCGAGTTTAATCAGATTTCTGTTAAATTGTTGTTCTTCACTCATTATCCGCTGCCCTTTATCGTCATACTTTTGTCTTGCCTTTAGTTTTTCACTTTTTTATTTTTTACTCTTTTTTCCAACATCATTAACAAAAATATTTCTTGCTGTTGTTTTTTAACGGTATCTGTCAAACAATCTATTCGAAGATGGATTCTTTTTTTAATAGATTTTTTTTCTCCATGGCTTAAAAAAGCATATTCATCCATTTTAGAAAGGAAATCGCTCTCAATTTTTTTTGTTTTTTTGTTTTTGATACAATTTATTAATTTATTTATTTTGGTTCACTGATTGCTTTTATGTATGATCGCAGTTTCCATTTTCTTTTTTGTTCTTTCCTTCTTGTTCGTCTTAAGTACTGAAGTCTTCCGATTCTTAAGGTTTTCTGTTTGTTTTCCTTTTCTTTTATCACTAAATACTCATTTATCTTAGAGCTTATAAAAGATAGAAGGGAGGGGAAAAAAAGAAGTTTTCTGGACTTTTACTTACTTTGTTTTGATCTCCGAAGGAATCTTTTATCGTGCGGTGACTTGGAATATCGATTCGAATTTCCTCGGTAACAAATGAGGGTTTAACGCTTCCGAATTTTGGAAGTTCCTAATTGTTGGGACGCGCGTGTGCAGGAGATAAGACAGAGAGCAATTCGATTCTCTTCAGGATTTAAAGCTGACAGCAAAACACAAATTACACACAGCGAAGTTCAGCACAAATAAACTCTCTATTTTATGATTACAGTGTAATGTGCAATCGTTTTGTACGATTATGAAAAACCACATAAGTAAGTCAAATTAAATATATTTAGTATTTATCCTAGAGATAGACTGGATATTGAATTACAGAAAATTATTTATGGTCTTTATTGGATTATAGAAGATGTGAACACTTTACCTTTAGTTTCATAATGCAATACAATAGATACTGGCAATCTATATGTACTGATATATAGTTGTTGAGAGGAACATGTGCATTAGATAAGATAGAGAGCAATTCGATTCTCTTCAGGATTTAAAGTTGAACAGAAAAAATATAAATAGCACACAACGAAATTCAGATGCCTTCATAAATAAATTCCATGTTTAATTATTACAGTATAATGTACAACCATTTTGTACCATTATGAAATCTGAAAAGTAAGCCAAATTAAAAATATCTAGAAATAGGCTAGAAACTTACTCTATTGGATTATAAAAGATGTGAATACTTTACCCTTCAATTTCATAATGTAATGTAGTAGGTACCGGCAACCTATATGTAATGATGCATAATTGTTGGAACGCACCTGTGCAGGAGATAAGATAGAGAGCAATTCGATTCTCTTCAGGATTTAAAGCTCACAGGAAAACACAAATCCCACACAACGAAATTCAGCATAAATAAACTCTGTGTTTTATGATTGCATTATAATATACGATCGTTTTGTACGATTATGAAACCAGATAAGTAAACCAAATTAATAATGTCTAGAATTTATCCTAGAGATAGGCTGTAAATTTCATTTATTGGATTACAGAAGATGTTTTATGCTTTATGTATCTATGTTTTATGATTATAATATAATATATAATTGTTTTGTACCATTATGAAACCTGATAAATAAGCCAAATTGAAAAATATCTAGAGATAGGATGGAAATTTACTTTATTGGTTTATAGTGAAATTCAGTATGAATAAATTATATGTTTATGATTACAATGTAATGTACAATCGTTTTGTACCATTATTGTGTATTTATCCTAGAAATAGGCTGGAAATTTCCTTTATTGAAATATAGAAAATGTGATCACTTTACCTCTGGTTTCACAAAGCAATGTAGTAAGTACTTGCAATCTATATATATTGATATTTAATAGTTGGAACGCACGTGTGCAGGAGATAAGATAGAGAGCAATTCGATTCCCTTCAGGATTTAAAGCTGGCAGGAAAACACAAATTGCACACAACGAAATTCAGCATAAATGAACCCTCTGTTTTAGGATTGCATTATAATGTATAATCGTTTTGTGCCATTATGAAAACAGATACTATAAGTAAGAAGAAATTGAATTGAATTAATTGAAAATATCTAGTATTTATCCTAGAGATAGACTGAAAATTTCCTTTATTGGGTTATAGAAGATGTGGCCGCTTTACTTTTTGGTTTCATAATGTAATATAGTAGGTATTGAGAAATCTATATGTGCTTATACGTAATATTTAATAAATAATCGTTGAGACCTACGTGTACAGAAGATCAGATAGAGAGCAATTCAATTCTCTTAAAGTGTACAGTGCAACACACATTACAAACTATGTAAATTCTATGTTTTGTGATTACAGTTTAATGTATAGTACAATCAAGTTTTGTACCCTTATGAAACCAGATAATCGAAAATATCCAGTATTTATCTTGAAGATAGGCTGGAAATTTCCTTATTGGATTATGGAAGATGTGAACAATTTAACTTTTGTTGTTTTCATACTACAATGTATTACTTGCTGGCAATCTACATGTACTGATATATAATTGTTAGGAATCACGTGGACAAGAGATAAGGTAGAGAGCAATTCAATTCTCTTCAGGTTTTAAAGCTGACAGGAAAACACAAATTCAGATGCCTTCATTAATAAACTCTATGTTTTTTCATTACAGTATAATGAACAATCGTTTTGTACCATTATGAAATCAGGTAAGTAAGCCAAATGAAAAATATCTAGTATTTATCCTAGAGATAGGTTGTAAATTTCCTTTATTAGATCAGAGAAGATGTGAGCACTTTGCCTTTTGGTTTCATAATACAATGCAATACGTATTGACAATCTATATGAACTAACATATACTCTTAAGATACTACATGTCTTGGCAGCAGTTATTTAAGAAAAATTACTGCTAGGTGCTAGTAGAATGTACTTAAGGTACTGTAGCTGAATCTGCTATAATTCATTCCTATTATTAACAAATAATGACAGTCAAAACGTTCAGCGTCAACAAAAAGAATATAGATAAGTATTTGATTTATCTAATACAAGAATTATAATTATTGTTTATTGTCATTATGTTTATTATTTTTATTTTTATTTTATTATTATTTATTATCATCATGTTCTTTAGTATTTGTTATTATTGTTTATTTTTATTGCCAAATTATAAGTATTTTTTTTATTGTTGTAAAAAAAATTGCTTATTAAATTGATTTTGCTACACTTTTGCTTTGCGCAAATTAGCTATTAAATTATGCGAAAATATTCGCAGATCTTAATTTTGGTGAAACATTTAACAATAAAATTTTCATTAGCAGCAGACAAGAAATTCAAAAATATTAATGTCAAAATTTATTCTAGATTTATAGTTATTTCATTTTGATCTCTTAAGGAATCTTTTATCGTACGGTGTCTTGGGGTATCAACTTTAATTTGCTCATTTACAAATGAAGATTTAACATTTCTGAATCGTACAGATTCCTAATTAGTGCAACATACTTAATGCAGGAAATAAAAATAACGAGAAATTTAAAGCAGCGAGCGAGCAATTCAGGATTTAAAGACAATAGCAAAAACAAATACAAGGAACACAACACACAGAAATAAAGTGCATTTAGAAAATAATTTTTTATATTCTCTAATAGTAATGTAATGGGACTCATGCTATTTTGAAATTTGTTTACGTAATTCTTTAAAAATAATGATATATCAACTAATTACTTGTCTTCAAACTCGGCTATCAGGAAAATTGAATTTATTTGTTGTGTGTGATATTATATTGTTATCGTAAGAAAATATTGTGAAACTAATATTAAGTCCATAATATCATCAAAAATGTAAAACTAACAAATGAAACTCAAATTTGTAATAAAAACTGAGAATATTAAAAAAGGATTAGCAAAATATTTGTAATAAAATTTATATTTGTTGACAATTTCAGCACACTAATTAACTATCATCTTATTATAAATAAACATTTTGTAGTTGGTATAGGGTTTGTAGGATTATCAGAAATGTGAAGCTAATAAATGTGATCGCTTCGTTTTAATTTTTTTATCTCTCTTCTTGAAACTGTTCTTGAAATTAAAACGATAAATTGTTTATGTTTATGTGATTGTGAAATTTATGGGATTTAATATATTTTATCATGTTTCTTTAATTTTATATTTACTTTGGAAATACTTGAAATTTCAATACAATAGTTATTAAGTTATTTAATACAATACAATAATTTCAATAGAGTTTCCTTTATAATTTTCCAAATAATAATTTGCACTTTCCGCCAATATTTTTTCCTAATAATATTTATCAATTGTTTAATCTATGTCAATCATCACCGGTTTCACATCTACTACTGTAATTATATTGCAAAAATCTTTTCATTTTGCTTCATTTTCACCTATTTGTTATCATTTCTGATACCTACTTAACTGGCTATTGAATCTTAATTTCATCAGTGATATTGGGCATGTGTTTGTACAGTTAAACCCCTGATTGAACAAATGTCGGTTAAATAATTCTTCTATGTAACAAATGTTTAAAAACTTCTACGGAATCTTCAGTTCGTCAGTGATATTGTATGCTTGTACGATTAAATCCTGATTGAAAAAACGTTATGCATAGTAAATAATCTCTCGATGTAACAAATGCTTAAAATTCTAAGAAATCTTCAATTCATCAGTGGTATTGAATATGTGATTGTACAGTTAAATCCTGATTGAACAAATGCAGATTAAATAATTTCTCAATGTAACGAATGTTTAAATGTTCTAAGGAATCTTCAGTTCATCAGTGATATTGATTATGTGTTTGTGCAGTTAAACACTGATTGAACGTAGATTAAATGAAATGTAGGTTAAATAATTCCTCGATGTAACAAATGTTTAAAAAATTCTACGGAATCTTCAGTTCGTCAGGGATATTGGATGCTTGTACGGTTAAATCCTGATTGAAAAAAACATTATGCAAAGTTAAATAATCCCTTGTAACAAATGTTTAAAAAGTTCTAAGGAATTTTCAGTTCATCAGTGATAATAAACATGCATTTGTACAGTTAAAGCCTGATTGAACAAATATAATTAAATAATTCATCGATATAACAAATGTTTAAAAAGTTCTAAGTAATCTTCAGTTCATCAGTGATATTGAATATATGTTTGTGCAGTTAAACACTCATTGAACGTAGATTAAATGAAATGTATGTTAAATAATTCCTCGGTGTGACAAATATTAAAGTAGTTCTAAGGAATTTTCAGTTCATCAGTGATAATAAACATGCATTTGTATAGTTAAATCTGATTGAACAAATATAGTTAAATAATTCATCGATATAACATATGTTTAAAAAGTTCTAAGGAATCTTCTGTTCATAAGCGATATTGAAAATATATGTTTACACGGTTACACCCTGATGGAACAAATGTAGTTAAATAATTCCTATATGTAACAAATTTTTAGAAAATTCTAAGGTATCTTCAGTTCATCGGTAATATTGAACAAGTATTTGTAGAGTTAAACCCTGATTGAACAAACATATAGGTTAAATAATTCTTCGATGAAACAAATGTTTAAAAAATTCTAAGCAATCTTCAATTCATCTGTGATATTGGATGTTTGCACAGTTTGTACAGTTAAACTCTTGTTGAACAAATGTTGGTTAAATAATTTCTCGATATAATAAATGTTTTAAAAAATTCTAACAAATCTTTAGTTCATCAGTGATATTGGACATTTGTACAATTAAACATTGATTGAACAAATGTAGGTTAAATAATTCATCGATATAACAGATGTCTTCAGAAAACTTCAGTTCATCATTGATATTGAACATGTATGTGTAAGGTTCAACCCTGATTGAACAAATGTAGGTTAAATAATTCATCGATGTAACGGATGTCTTCAGAAAACTTCAGTTCATCATTGATATTGAACATGTATGTGTAAGGTTAAACCCAGATTGAACAAATGTAGGTTAAATAATTCATCGATGTAACGGATGTCTTCAGAAAACTTCAGTTCATCATTGATATTGAACATGTATGTGTAAGGTTCAACCCTGATTGAACAAATGTAGGTTAAATAATTACTCGGTGTTACGAATTTTTTAAAACGCTCCAGTAAATGACGTTAATTTCTATTTTAATGCTTATGGCGAATTTCAGGAACAGATTAAAATTTTAAAATGAATCTCCATTGTACAAAGAATCAAAAGAAATAAAACTATTTGTGTTTCCATTTCAACTAAAAGCAGTAATAAGACATTAAATTAAATCTTAAATACACTGAAAAAAAGTCTTTACTTTATAATGCTCTCTATTATCAAATTAAGTCACACCTAAATATTTGCTTTCGTGAAAGATTTGCATATTCAAAGAAAGAAAAGTTTTATTTCTGATAACCCGGAGGTAAAAAAAAAATGTCTTTTACGAAAACAAACGCAAGACGGCAAATGCAAAGATGCTCATTTGGATACGGTTGATTAAATAATTAACTTTATGTTTCGCTGGAGTAGATAATATTATTTTATTTAAACAGAAAAAGATACTTAGCAAGCATGCAGAAGCTACAAAGTCAGAGTAATTAAATTGCATACTAATTATCCAGACGACTAAGCTGATCAGCAGGTCGAGACAGTGAGATTTTCGCTTTTGATAAGAATGACTTTTATCTTTTTTTGTGACTTTTTTTTTTTTTTTTTTTTTTTTTAGTTTAATGCTTTGAATAGTTAAAAAAAATTATAATCTCATTTGTTTGTTTTAAAGATGTGTAAGAAAACAAAACATTCTTTAGAGGATTCTTCAACGGATAAGTAATACAAAGGAAACAGATCGTAATTATTTAAGTGAAAAGAGACTTTTGTTTTTGTTTTGTTTATTTTAAGATAATTTTTTTTTAAACTATGTTCCAAAATTTCGACCATTTCTTTTTATTTAAAAGTGTCTATTTAATGTTTTAAAAATAAATAATTTAATAAAGAAAAATAATAAAATAAAAGATTTAACAAAGCATAAAAAATGATTTAATAAAGAAGAATAAAATAAATAATTTAATAAAGCAGGAAAAATAATTTAATAAAGAAGAAGGAAACAAAAATTTAATAAAGCATAAAAAAAATAATTTAATAAAGAAGAAGAACAAAACAAAAAATTTAATAAAGCATAAGCAAAAAGAAACCTTCCTTTAATATTTCTTTATGTATTAAGTTATTAACTATTATTTTGTGATTAAATTATTAATTTTCATTTTGTAATTAAATTCTTAATTATACATTTGAAAAATTTGTAATATAAAATTTAAATTTTACTTAAACGACTTTATTAGACACGGGTCTACACCGGAGAGGAGCATGCTAAATCTGTAGGCCAGACAATCCATCTCGAGAAGGAGAGTGACCTCCAAATGAATATTCATTCAAAATTGTTGTAATAAAATGGATTTGCAATGTGATAACCCCCTCCATCATGGTGATGCTAGTTCATCCTCGGTAACGCTGAATTTGTCATACATCTTCTGATCTAAGGCTGAAGGAATAATAATTAGTTTAAGTGCCTAAGATTTGAAACAATAGCATCCGAAATAACGCTGAATCTGCCACGAATCTGCCATTCTAGTGCTAAATAACGAAGTTACAGTGTCCGGCATTTGAAACCAACAAATCCAACACTTTATTGGAAATTTCGTTTTATATTTAGCACTACAATTCCTGTATATCATTATCAGTTTATGAAAAATATTCAATTGCTATTTGGCGATGTTTAATTTACATTGAAAAGATTTTTAAATCAAAAAAGAAATAAATTGATTTAACCAAAAGCAGAAGGAAATATACACGAAAATATTTTGTATTTGACATCAAAAATTAAAATTCATTTTCATTAACATTCATTCATTCAAATTAACGTTTAATAATCAAAATACTCCATCATTTCTAGAAACTTGTCAACTTTATAGATTTTTCTTGTTAGATTATACAAAAGTTTTTTTTCCAATAAGACATGCGCATTTATCACAATTACACTTAAAATTCGTCTAAAAGAATTGCCATTCTTTTCTAGTGTAGACCATAGTGCAGTTTTATAAGTAGACTGTCCTTAGCAGATCCATAGCGTGATTATAGTGTAGTTGATCCGTAATATTTGCCGCAAAAAATTCTCCTTTGTGTGTTATTAATTAATTAAAATTATTTCTCTCTGTCGGAAAAAAATTAGTCATTGTCGAGTATTCAGCACAAAAATTTAAATTTAAATTTTTAATTGTTCGATTATAATGAAATTATTTTATGAAGAATTTTTTTTTTTTTCCTATAAAAATAATTTATTACATATTTTATATTGATAAAATGTCTTTGTCTTTTTTAACATAAAAAAGGGTCCAATTTTTTAATGAACTTAAATCTTAATCCAATTAAATAGTGAAATATTTCAAGTAAGATAAGAGTAGTTAGTAAGATAAGAGAGTTTAAATTAAACTTTTTAAATTAATCTATGAATAATATTATTAATACTATTCACTTTTTATCATCTCTTAGTGGAATATTTATCAGCTTTTCATATTTATTTTTACCAATAATATATATATATTTTAATTTCACATATGCTCATTTGATTAAACATTTAACGTAACTAACAATAGATGGCAGCACAAGTGGTGAAAACTACTATAAGTTTAGTTATAACTTTAAAAATGTAGATAGCAGCACCATAAATATTATCAAGCTTACAGACATTTTAAGTTTTAACATAGATGGCAGCACTACCTCAACTACTAACCTCAGTAATAACTTTTAATGTCCTTGTAAAACAGGAACTATTTTATTTTATTTATTTATTATATTTTATCTATATTTTGAATTTTTCTTTAATGTTTTAACATTACTAAAGATACATAATTTTCAAACTTTTCTAAATAATATAATTATTTTTGAATAATTTTTGTAAATAATAAATAATACATCAATTTAATGCAATAATTTACTAAAAACTTTTATTTTATTGATATATCAAAAACATACAGCACAAATTTTAAAAAAAAAAAACCAAAATATTGTTATTAAAGTCTATAAATGAGAGGAATTTGTTTATCTATGTCAAGATTAATTAAAAATATTTAAATTTATTTCAACTGGAAAATTTATTATTATCAAAAAAAGTTAAAATTTATTGTTGATATATTCTTCATTGCATTTTATAATTTTAGCTCAGAATTTAGAATAATATTTTTTAATTACTTTGGTGTATATTTTCTTAGAAAAATATGATTTTCATTTTTCATTTTTGAAAAATTAAAAGAATATGTAATAAAATTCATCTTATTTTTTGTATCATAAAATTTATTTCACATTGTCACAATCATCCTCGAGTCTCATTGTTTCTGAAAGCAGTGACTGCAACAAGGCTGCTAGCAGATTCAAACCTCAACCTTCCTTTAAACTAACTGGGAACGATGCCACTATTCTTTAACAGCATAATCTTTTCTTTAGATACGTGGGCCTGTTGACCTTTTTACATATACCACGAACAGCTTATTACAGTTGGGTGACAAGAACAAAAATTTCCTTCCAGGAGGACATAGTAGGAGTGACTATCCGGAGTAAGAGTAGTAAAAGGAAAAACCCTTAAAATTCCCAACAGGCAACCTGATTGTTGAGCAAGATACATATTATACAATATTTAAATCGCCATCGAATCTTCTCGTTTTCTAAAGCAGTGGGCACAACGGATCCTGAACTCTTGTTGGGCATGTTGTCTAGAGTAAACACTACAGCTGTAAATTCATTTAACTAAGATGTTCACAAAATTGTCATGTTCAAGAAGCTTGTATCATGTTATGTATTAATTACCAAATGCAAAAGTCAGGGGGTCATACGGTTTTATTTATCAATTTTTTTAAAATTTATTCCTAAAATGTTTCGTTCACAAGCATACGTTCAACCAAATAGGCTTAAAATTTTTTTTGTATTGTCTAGCAACAATTACTTCTAATTTGCTTAAAGAAATTTTTAATTGAAAGAAATTTTAACAATAAATGTATTTTAGAGATAAAATTATATAGACAGGTCCATATGACATATTATTACCAAAGGATATGATCTTCTTAAATAAAATAAATAATAAAATAAAAGCATTGAAATAAAATAAAATAAAAGCATTGAATAAATATTTTTCTAATATTTAAAAATTTATTATTATAATATTTATTATTATTAAATTAAATCTGAATCAAGTTCCCAGTTTTAATATTTCTTGTAAATCTGAAAATATTTCAAACAAACTGCAAAATGTGTATTTTTAAATAAAATGGATTTATAAAGAGAAGAACAGCAGAAAATATTCTGCAGGCGGCAGTTGGTATGTCTACGCTGTAACCAGAGACAGTGGTGCTGCCATCTATACGATGGAAGACCAAATATTTTTTATTTCAAAAAACAACATAATTATTAATCAATTTTTTAGTTTAGATCCTATTCATTTAAGAAAAAACAAGAATGTTTTCCTCTTTAATATAATATATAATTCAAGCATTTTCTTATGTTAAAAATAATTTCACATTGCATGTGACAATTACTGAAACAAATAATTCGAAATATATCTTTATATTCCATACATTTCAAAATTTTAAAGGGCATTACAAGTAATTTAATTACAATTAAAAACTATCTAACAGGAATTATAAGCATGTAAAATCATAATAAAGTAACTTGCAATGAGTGTTGAGTTTGGGAAGTAGTAAGGCTGTAAGTTAAAAAATAGTAAAGTTGAGTTGGAGTAAATAACTTCTAAAATAAAATTATTATTACTGATGTCCAAAGAAGTAGAAGTCATATATTAATATATTAATAATATATTATATGATTAAAAAATATAGAATTTTAGTAATTCCCTTTTTATCTTTGCAATAATTTATAATGAAAGAAAAGGTTTATTCAAAGTAGTTAAACAAATGAATTATGTTCACCATGATAAGCTATGATTTAAGCTATGATAATGAATTCCAATTTTTCTAAAAACAAAAAAGACAACAAGGTGAAAAAAAAGATAAGCTTTGCTACATTTTTGTCTCTTTGTTCAATGAAATTAGTTCTAAAGAATAGTTCATTTCAAATATTTTCTCTACTTAAACAATTATTTTCTTACTTAACCGGCTTTACAATTTTTATCCAATGTTTTATTGAAGGTAAAAGCCAATTTTATTATAAATTTTCCACAAATTTATTTTTAAAATAATCACTATGCTTTTATTTTTTTAAATTCCACTCACTCACAAACTATGTTAATATTTATTATAATTAAAAATATTATAAATAATAAAATAAATATGGGTCTTTTCATTTCTTGGATTTTTGAATTAAAAAATTTTTCTTTTGTATCAAATTCTCCTTTTACCTAATCTGACTTTAATTGTAAATTAATATAAATTTTAAAATAATATATGAAGCATTTTTAACATCTTTAAGCATTAAAACTATTTTAACAGTAATTTTAACTTTTAAATTAGTATTTTTATTTTTAAAAATAACTCGCATTTATTAATGTAAACATGCATGGCAGCTAAGTCATAACACATAACCAAGAATATTTAACAGTTCGTTGAATCGTCTAAAACATAAACAATAAGGTTCCAATTAGGGCTGTCCAACCAAAGGCCTGGGGAGCCAAAAAGGAAAATATAATTTTTATAAACATTCCATTTTTCTTTTTTTCCATTGCTATATTTTTTTTATAATTATATAACAATATAATAATCAAGTTTTTTATTTTACTTAAATATCAATCTATATAAGAAATTTTTATTTTTTAAAGAAACTTATGATGCAATATATGTTACTCTATTCCTTAATTAAAAAACACTTTTCATGGAAATCTTTTTTCATTTGTTATGGTTAAATTTTAAATTGCATATTAACTGCTTAATTTTTGGCTTAATATATATTGTGTGCGATCCGAAATTGTGTGTGCCCTTCAAATGAGATTCAAGGAAGTTTAAAAATTGGGCATCCCAGATTTACCGAAACAAGATTGTTAACTGTTAATTTATATATTATACAATTACAGAAAGCAGTTCAGGAAACGAGGAAGTATTCATGAAACAATTACATGCAAATAAGAAAGGCGATAATCATGATTTAAGGAAGTAAACAAGTGGCAAAGTGAATTGCAATATGGAAAAAAGTAATAATCTTCTGCGCCTCAATTAATGCCACAAAAAACATAAAAGTACTTTTCCATACACAGATCAATCAAAAATATGTTGTAATTGTAGGTCTCTTTTTGAGGAAGTATTGACGCGCTTTCATCTACACTACTCAGGTTGATTAGATTTAAGTGCGATCCTTATTATAACATAAGTTAACCTAACTTTTGTAAGTGTTATGATGTTAGCTCTCTTTGTACAAGTAATATAAAAAAAAAAAAATTTTAACTCAATTCCTACTTTTTTTTTTTTGCACTTTATTGCAGAAAGTCCTTTATAAATAATTTTTTCACTTTTAAGTTTATATGGCGCCATCTATTGGTAGATATATGCAACTTAAATCTAAAAAGAACTAAAATAAATTAATTAAATTTAATTAATGAATTACTATTTGAAAAAACTGTATTAATATCCAGTGTCACCCACTACAAGTTCAAAAAATGTATTTGAACTTGAGTGGATGAATAAAAAGTATTTTATGAACGATTGAAAATTTGAACAATATATATATATATATATATAGGAGAGTGTGAGCTAATAGTAGGAATTGAAAAAGAATTGGTGCCTTCTACAATTGATTACCCTCTTATTCTATCATTACTATAACACAAGTTAGCTTGGCTCTTGTAAATTAGTTGATTATGATACTGATGTCTAATAAATGTAGGTCTCCTTTGAAGGAGTGGTTGATTAGAAGCATTAGATCCTTATTATTCCACAGATCCTTAGATCCTTTTTTATTCCTTATTATTATTATTACAGCACAAATCAACTTAGATCTGAGTTGATTGCTGAGTTGATCTGAGGGCATTGCTTGATGAGTGGTGTAATATTCCCCAAGATCAGATTGATAATTTGATACTCAGCATGCCTAGGCGTTGTAAGGCCTGTATTGCATCGTCCGGGAGACATACTCCATATTAACCATCATAATAACCATGTTATACTGTTTTTGTAAATAGGTTCTTTTATGAAATTTGCTCAGGAGTAAAAATCGCAATTTTTATTAATTATGTCAAACATATAGCATCTTTTTGCTCTTTACCTTTTGTTTAATAAATAGACTTTACAAGTAAGTCAAATTTGTTTTGCTTCTGTCTCTTCCTTTGCCTGAACTTCATTATCCTTAATTTATGGACATGAGTGTATTAATAGAATACGTTTTGCGTTTTTAATAGTTTAATGGAATTTTAAGGCATATGATAATTGTGGTGAACCGATTAGCATTGGGTAAGGGCTAGTGACCCTCATATACACCATTATTACAGACCGTAAAATATACCATCACAACACATGAATTATATAATGATTACAAACAATTTTACTTTAATACAAAAAAAACACATATTGACACCCATATCGACATGACATAATCTAAAATGATATAAAAACCAAATACCAATCAAAAATTCATGAAATAAACTTCTTAAATATCAACTCTATAATATAAACTATTCTTAACGAAATCTAAAAAGATATACATTTATTTATTTATTTTTTTATTTTTATTTATTTATTTATTCTACATAGAAAACGCTTTTCCCTGAAATCAATAGTACTGAGCATTTGGTATAATAATAATTTCAGACCCCTCATTTAAATTATTTTAATAATAATTTAAAACAAATTAAAAGAGAAGCTTCTAAAATCAATGAAAGGCTAAGCGATGGCAGCATTAAATCTGGAAGAAACCAGTTTTAGAAATTTTTGGCTGTTAATCAAAGCTCTAGATACCTGTGTCAGATACTTATCAAACTTGTGACAGTTGTAGCGATTTTTTTTTCTTTTTTTTGTCTTCTCTAAGCTTGCAAAATTGAAACTGTTCCAATTATTGGTGTTGCAACAAAAAATGTCTAAAATAAACTGCTTTCAATTTTTGTAGAAAGACTTTTTTATAATATGTTTACAAACATTGTAAAAACTATTTTCTTTTTTTCTTCATTGGCGCAATAGCCTCATGATGGCCCAAGGTCATCTGCCTACTGGCAGATTGAAAAAAAGCCATTATTTTTTCCTAATAAAATAGGAATAGATAAATATCCAATGCTAACGCACACAAATATAAAACTATGGTTATGCAAAATATAAAATGAGCATTAAAAACATCAAAACCTACAAAATAAATAAATTGAAAACTAATCGGATACAATTAAAACAATTCAAATTTGACAAAACATGTCTAACCTTCCAATAACTGAACTGTACAATATGATGAATTATGTAACCATATAAACTATTTGATAAGAAGCGCAATTATAAAATCATTGAATAAAAAATAAATATATTTATCTCAGTCTTGTTTTTAATTTTAATTATTGTTTTCATTTTGATTGATAATTAAATACGAAGAAATGATAATAAATTACCTTAAATAGGTTTGGCAATCCAAATTCACCCTATCGCAAACCGAATTCACCTTTTCGAAAAGCAAATTCATCTTTTTGCATTTCAAATTCACCCTCTCAAAATTAGGATTATATTTGTATGCTAATACTAATTGAAGTTTGTGTGTATGTTGTACATATGTATATTCATAAAAATGCCTAGTCATATGCACTTCTAAGTATGTATTTCTCTATGAATATTGTACTGGTATGTATACACTTAAATATACATAATTTAACTTGTATTTTATACAGCAGCACGATTATGTATGCACCCTCAGCTACAAGTGTATATTTACATACATATACACTGAAGTGACAAAAAAGTCATGGGATACCTCTTAATATCGTGTCGGACAATCCTTTCGCCCGGCGAAGTGCAGCAACTCGACGTGGCATGGACTCAACAAGTCGTTGGAAGTCTTCTGCAGGAATATTGAGCCATGCTGTCTCGATAGACGTCCATAATTGTGAGAGCGTTGATGGTGCAGGATTTTGGGCACGAACAGACCTCTCGATGATGTCCCATAAATGCTCGATGGGATTCATGTCGGGCGATCTAGGTGGCCAGATCATTCGTTGGAATTGTCCAGAATGTTCTTCAAACCAATCGCGAACAGTTGTGGCCCGGTGACATGGCGCATTGTCATCCATAAAAAAAATCCCATCGTTGTTTGGGTACATGAAGTCCATGAATGGCTGCAAGTGATCTCCAAGTAGCTGAACATAAGCATTTCCAGTCAATGTTCGGTCCAGTCGCTCCAGAGGACCAAGTCCATGCCATGAAAACAGCCCACACCATTACGTAGCCACCACCAGCTTGAACAGTGCCTTGCTGACAGTTTGGGTTCATGGCTTCGTGGGGTCTGCGCCACACTCGAACCCTACCATCAGCTCTTACCAACTGAAATCGTGACTCATCGGACCAGGCTACGGTTTTCCATTCATCTAGGGACCAACCGATATGCTCACGTGCCCACGAGAGTCGCTGCAAGCGATGTCGTTCTGTCAGTAAAGGCACTCGAGTCGGTCTTCTGCTGGAATAGCCCAAGAAAGCCAAATTTCTCCACACAGTTCTAACAGACAAGTCCCTTGTAAGTCCCATTGATTTCTGCGGTTATTTGACGCAGTGTTGCTTGTCTGTTAGAATTTACGACTCTGCAGACGTCGCCGGTCTCGGTCGTTAAGTGCAGGCGGTCGACCACTGCGCTGTCCATGGTGGGATGTTATGCCTGAAATTTCATACTCTCGGCACACTCTTGACACAGTGGATCTGGGAATGTTGAATTCCCTAACGATTTCGAAATGGCATGACCCATGCGTCTAGCTCCAACTAACATTCCGCGTTCAAATTCCCGTCGTGCGGTGATCATCACGTCAAAACCTCTTCACATGAATAACTTGAACAGAAATGAAAGCTCTGCGAAAGCACTGCGCGTTTATACCTGTTCTACGCGATGCCACTGCCATCTGAAAATTTGCATATTGCTATCCCATGACTTTTGTCACTTCAGTGTATATGAAAATGCATTTGTATACGTATACGTATGTGCGCGTTTAACAGTGTGTGGATATATGCGAATGATTATTTATGAGTGCGTATGTATGTACTATGTTTGTGTGTATGTATGCTTATAAATTTTTATGTTTGATTGTATTTGGATATGTATGCATGTAGGTTGTGTATGCGATTATATGTGGATTTGTCAGTGTGACTATAAGTATAATGTGTATGTTTGTGTGCACGTAAGTATGTACTTGAGCATGTATATATATATATATATATGTGTGTGTGTGTGTGTGTGTGTGTGTTCCTGTGTATGTATGTATGTATGTGCTCATAAGGATGTGTGTGCATGTGTGTTCCTGTGTATGTATGTATGTATGTGCTCATAAGGATGTGTGTGCATATAATTGTGTATATACGCACGAGTATATATGAGTGCTTGTATACTTGTACGTGTGAGATATAAGAGGGTATACATGGGTATGCGTGCATGTGTGTATATATATGCTTGTTTATGTGTATGTATGTATTTATATATATGCTGTTGTATAAATGTGCGTGTATAGGTGTGCATGCGTGTGCATGTCTGTATGTACGCAAGTAAAATATAAATTCTCGCATATATACACCTATTACATGTGCATATTTTTAAGCAAACATTTTTACACACACCGGTACATCACTACTGATAAAAACACATATATAAACTTCTTTATAAGCATACATATGTAATAAATAAAATACGAATTTTGAGAAGGATTAATTTGATTTGCAAAACGGTGAATTTGATTTGTGAAAACGTGAATTGAGTTGTTAATAGGGTGAATTTGGACTGCCGAACTCGTATGTTATAATAACACTAGTTGACCCGGCAAACGTTGTTTTGCCATATACATTATTTCTATAAAATATTTTTTTAGTTACATAAAAAAAACTAACTTTCTATAAGTGTGTGGAAATGTGGTTATGATTGAAAGAGAAATGGAATGTTACAGACAATGACGGCGTATAAAATGATAATACACTAACCATTTATTTATTTCATCCTTTATATTTTATTAAATTAATAAATAAATTTTAAATTACATTATATAATAGCTGTAAATGCATCAAAAATAGTTATTTACATATTTACTACTAATTATGGCAATTACGGCAAATTATTTTATGCATCCAGTATTTTCATGTGCAGCAATTTTTCCATCGCCATTATCTAACAGTTGCTTTGAGAATGTTTCAGCGGATGGATCTTGAAGCATTTGAAAGCGCATGTTTACTTTTAGTTGTAATTTTTCAACATTACGCCACAGTGACGATGATTTTAAGCAAGCGTTGATCTCATCAGCGTACGTTGAACGTGGAATGGCAGGAAGTGTTCGCCTGAAATCAACTGAAGGGAGTAACAGATGCCGCCAAATAGTTTGTCGTTATAAGTTTTTGCTTTCGATAATCTTATGAATCTTCGAATTGCAAATAACACTTACTTTACTGGAATCCCAGATTCGCCACAATAAAGAAAATTACAACACAATTACACCTGTAAGTTAAAACGCAATAACAGCCATCTTTATTTTCTTAGAACAATAATAAAGTTGCCAATTTTGCTTAACTAAACATTAAAACACGCTACACGCGTAAATATAATTTAATGCTACACGTGCAAAAAGAATATAACTTAACAAAACATTAACTTAAGACATTAACACGCTACACGTGCAAATATAATAGTATTCGTTCTCTTATTATTTGACTTACCTATAACAATGATAAAACACGTATATTTATTTAACACGTAAATATTTCTCTTTTAAATTAAAACTATTCCCACAAAAACGTTGCGTATATACAGGTAAAACAACGGCCGTTATTGGCACGAGTTCATAGCACGTGTTGATTTATATAAGATCACTTAATTAAATAAAATTAAAAAAAATGAAGCCGATTAAAGACTTTAATTTTTGTTTAAACACACGTGCTGTAATGTCATGACTAAGAAATTAAAAAAAACCACTACATTGTCTTACGAAAGAAATTTTAAAAAATATTTAGGGGAGGACCACCCTTATCACTTAGGGGTTTAAAAATAGATTACGACCGATTCGCAGACCTACCAAATATGCACAAAAATTTTCATAAGAATTGGTCAAGCCGTTTTCGGAGGAGTTTGGCAACAAACACTGTGACACGAGAATTTTATATATTAGATAGTAAATTAAATATATTTTTCAAGATTAAATTCCGTAAGATTCTACAGCTCTGAAATTCAAATGTGGAGAAATATAAAAAATATATTAACATTTTAAAAGTGATTTTTATAAGTAAATACATAAATAATAATAATTAAAATTTAAAATTAAATAATGAAATGAACAGAAGTTTTGCAAGTTTTTATAATATTTTTAATCTGCCTGTCTAAACAACCAATTATTTTGACAATATAATTACAAATAACATAATACATTCATAAAAAGTATGCATGAATATATTATTATAAGTACATAAGACAAAAAATACAATAGCAAAAATTAATAGAGCAAATGATTAATAGAGCAAAATGGATAAAAAAGGAGAGCATAATCCACAGAAAAAAATTTAAAATACAGCTAAAAACAAAAAAATGGATATTTGTATTTATTCAATATCAGGAAGTTAGCTAGGAATTTGCAATCTCAATATATTAAGATTGAAATCCATTGCATTCTATTAGCTTTGATAATTATATATAAAACAATAAGATTTATTGGTTTGCCTGTATTTTCCTGAAACTTAAAATCTATAACACTTAGAAATTAAATTTTTTTCTTTCAATTTGTTCTTTTTGTCTGGTTCGTAGCGAAAATATTATTAGTGTAATAATTTTTTTTTTTTTATTGTCACTAGATGGCGTCATTATCTATGTCATGATGAAAAATAAAGTAGAAGATAAGGACTATTTTGCTTGTCAAACAATTACTAAAAAAAAAAATGCTTACAGATAAAAGTTGAGAAAACAAATTTATATTATTTAAGGCGAATTATTTAAAATTTCAAACATTTAATTCGATATTTTTTAATAAAATTTATCGAAACTAAAAATATTTTGTATTTTTCATCGATCATATCTGCTAGTAAGTATTTAAATATGTATATATTTATCAACCAGTTCATCATGAAAATCAATGAAGCAACATCTTATCCCATAATGTACAATATTTTAGATTAGGATATTTTGAAATAAGATTATTTTAAATAATTATATAAACATTTAACAAGTAATATAAAAAAATTTTTTTAAAGTCAATTCCTACTTTTTTTTTCACTCTATTGCAGAAAGTCCTTTATAAATAATTTTGAATAATTTTTTTAAGTTAATCTGACGCCATCTATTGGTAGATATATGCAACTTAAATCTAAAAAAAATTAATTAATTAATTAAATTTAATTACTGAATTAATATTTGAAAAAAACTGTATTAACATTAAGTGTCATCCACTACAAGTTAAAAAAATGTATTTGAACGTGAGTGGATGAATAAAAAGTATTTTATGAACGATTGAAAATTTGAACAAGACATATATAGGAGAGTGTGAGCTAATAGAAAGAATTGAATAAATAGTTTTTAGCTTTTGATGCTAAACAAATTATACCATTTTTTTTTATAATGTCACCATATAGCGTCATTATCTAAGTTATGATAAAAAAAGAAGTTGAAGTAAGTGCTATTTTGCTTGTCAAACAATTATTTAAAAACATTTATACTTTTAAAAAATGCTTACAAATAAAAGATGGGAAAATAAATTATTGGCAATTCTTCATAAGAATGGTTATTTCATTTAACCAATTTATATTATTTAAGGTGGATTATTTAAAATTTTAAATATTTAATTCGATATTTTTAATAAAATTTATCGCACTAAAAATGCTTTTATATGTTTTGAGATCATATCTGCTAGTAAATACATAAATATGTATTTAGTTAGTTCAGATCATCATCAAAATTAATGAAGCAATAACTTATCTCATAATTTACAATATTTTAGATTAGGATAATTTCTAATAGGATTATTTATAAACCTTTAATGAATAGTTTTTAGCTATTGATACTAAAAAAATATATATATATATTTTTTTTTTTTTTATGAAATAAAATAACCCACGATTTTTATTAAAAATATAGAATTTTTTTAAAAGAAAGCTCTTAAAAACAAACTTTTTAATGTTGCTACTAATTAAATTTCAACTATTAATTGAATTTGCTGTTAATACTAAGGACAGTAATCGTTAAATTACATATTTATTTTTCTTTAATAAAATAAATAAAATCTACAGTTATTATTTATTTTTTTTAAATTCCTCAAATGACAAATATTATTTCTAAATTATTATTGTTAATTTTATACAGTTAGTTGAATTCGAAAACATTATGTTATAAATATTTTTTTTTTTCTTGAACTACGTCATTCATTTTTGATTAGTTTGATTTTCATTTTTTATCATAATATGTTTTCTATAGGCCAAAAAAATTTTAAGATTTACTCGTTCTAATCTAATCTGCGTTATTCTTATCTAATTCTAATCTTCTAAATGAAGATTTAATCGTTCCAAGCTTCCAGAAATTTTCAATTATATTTTCTGCAAGAAAAAGAAAGTTTAGTTCTGCTGTTTGAAATTATTTTTTCTTCTTTCTGATACAAATATTTTTTATAAATATAATAATAAGGAAGTGAAGTAAATAATCATCGAAATCTTGTCAAGTCGAGATCCAAACTTCAATCCATCGACCTCATTTGAATAGATTCCTGTCGATTAATTGCAACAACAACTCGATTAACCAGAACCGGCGGCTAACTTTTAACTACATATTAATTTCTTCGCACGCCTGGTGCAATGTGTGTCAACGATTTCGTAATGATCGCTGTCCGAAGAACGGTTTCTACTCTGGAACAGGGTTAGATCCGGTAAGACTGCTCGACTTTGGACACTTTCTAAACATTGATCATAGGCTGATTGACATTATTGTCACTCGGGGATCGTTTAAAAAGTGCTACGATGGTTTTGATCAAGGTGGTTAATTAAAGCTAGGAATTAACACACTTGCATGATTTGTTACTTTCAATGTTTTGATCCAACTTGATGGAAAACAAAATTTCCCAAAATTGCCTTTTTGAAACATTTTCACTGTTTACCAGATAGATTTAAATCTTTCAGGGGGCAGGGGGTTGTCCAAAAAACTCATATCTCTCTGGAACTCTGTTAAAACCCAAATTTTTAAATCAGAAATGATGACAGCTAACGACAGTGGACAATTAACAAAGCATTAGTTCATAGACTGAATGTTTGGCCCAACTTGATGGTCAACTGTCCCAAAATTGGCATTTGAGGCATCTAAATGCAAGTTTTTTTGATCATGCAAGTTCATTGTGGACAACCATGACAGTTAATCACAGCCAGAAATTGATACATAGTATTGATTGCTTATTTATTTTTCAACGTTTGCCCAACTTGATGGACACAAACTTGCCCAAAAATTGGCATCTGAAGCATTCTCACAATTCACCAGATATTTTTTGCATATCGTCCGTTAGGCGGTGCTCATGGAAATTGCCATGCGTATCAATAATGTTTCCCTATGAGCATGCGCGTTAATAAAAAGCCAACGGATCAAAGCGAAAACTCTCTAAATCAAATATTATCAAAGATCATGATTAATCACTACTAGGAATTTAACTCAGTATTGCTTGCTTGTTTATTTTTTTCAATATTTGCCCAAGTTGATGGATACAACTTTCCCAAAATTGGCATGTGAAGCATTCTCACAATCCACCCACATCTTTCTGGTGATTGTACAAAAACAGTCAAATTTTTCAGGATAGTTAATCACAGCTAAAAATTAACAAAAGTATTGCTTGCTTGTTTGCTTTTTCAATGTTTGGCCAATTTGATAGAAACAAACTCTCCCAAAATTGGCATCTGATGCATTCTTACAATCCACCCACAATGAAAATCAAACTAATCAAAAATGAATGACGAAATTCAAGAAAAAAAATATATTTTGGCTATAACATAATGTTTTCAAATTCAAACTAACTCTTGTAGAAAAAAAACTTAACAATAATAATTTATACAAAGAAATAATATTTGTCATTTTTGGAACTTTAAAAAAAGTTAAGTAATAACTGTAGATTTTATTTTATTTTATTAAAGAAAAATAAATATGTAATTTAACGATTACTGTCCTTACAAGACAAGGGTACAAGATTACGAGTAATTAAGTTGCAAAAAATGTTTTAGAAGATAATATATTAATTGGATTAGGAAAGGAAAGAATGTATTGGGCACTGGCATACTTTTATTCCAAATAATTTTTTTATTCGAAGTTGAAAGTACTCAAAATCCTGTTGGTCTTTCTTTTACAATGACGATAAGAAAAACTCAAGGACAAAAATTTAGTAGAGCAGATGTTCGCACACCTTGTTTTTCACATGGGCAATTAGACGTATGGCACCTGATGGCTGGTGACTAGCGCTCTGGCCCTCAGTGCCATAGGTTTTTTTATAGTCCCGGTTTTGCCATGGATGCTTTAGTGCTTTTGAATTCACATTAAACCGTAGATTCGGTCTCATATGACTGATGGCGTAGGGGCTGACATTCTATTTAAGCCAGTAAACAAGTAATATATAAAAAAAAAAAAAAATTTAAGTAAATTCCTTCTTTTTTTCACTCTATTGCAGAAAGTCCTTTATAAATAATTTTCATTATTTCTTAAGTTTATCTGGCGCCATCTATTGGTAGATATAGGCAACTTAAATCTAAAAAAAACTAAAATTGATTAATTAAATTTCATTACTGAATTAATATTTTAAAAGACTGCATTAACATCCAGTGTCATCCCACTACAAGTTCAAAAAAATGTATTTGAACTTGAGTGGATTAATAAGTATTTTATGAACGATTGAAAATTTGAACAAGATATATTGAGCTAATAGAGGAGTGAGCTAATAGAAGGAATTGAAAAATGATGAGTTTAAATTGCCAAGCGTTTGAGGTTTGATTGGTTAAAGCCAAGCGTTTTTAAGAAATAATTTACATAGTTAACAAAATGTTAGCATTTAAATATAAACAATTTCCGCAAGCCATTCACCAACTATAATAATAATTACTACTGCTCCATTGCCAAAAGGTATAATTTACTAAAAAATAAAGAGTTAGTGATTAATATTTGCTATCTGTAATTACCAATAAATGTATTTTTCAGTAAAGGAATTTTACATTTTTTCTATCCTGCCCTATTCCGACCCCGGAATTTGGCCAAATTTCATAAGGCAGCTGATGCAATTGTGATGCTCGGTTGACCGACTTTTCTTATATCGTAGCGTCGTGATGGTTGCAGTTCACGATTTGGTTCTTGATATTTTGACCAACTTCAAACCAGTTCAGAAATGTGTTCTTTTGATGGCAACGATATCACAAATACTATACTTTTAAACTGATTTTCTCTTAATATAGTAAGGTTTTCTTATTTACTAATTTAATTTTTCTGAATATTTATTTTGGCTTTTTAACTATGTCCTTCAAATTTTGGTTATGTAGATTTTCCGACATAAATTTCCAGGAGTAGGAGTGTCAGCTCAGGCCGTCCCATGGATTTTTGTAATGGTTCGGAATCCACTTTAAAAGTAGGTTCAGGTCTGAGTATGGTAGCTTTGCGTATGACTGACAACCCTATCCTGTAAAAAGGTAACCACTCATGTTTCGGAATCCGCCAGTAGGCAGACGGCCTTGGCCCACCATGGGACAATTGTGCTATTGAAGAAGAAGGATAAGGAGTATGAGCTCTTGAGAAATCATTGAAAAATTGAGAAATCATCCCGAATCATGTGTTAATCTATTTATTGACCATTGCACAGCTCTTTCAACCCTTTTACCATCGTCTTGTCTTCAAAATAAACAAGGAATATATAAAAAAAAATTTTAATTTAAAGTCAATTCTACTTTTTTTCACACTATACTGCAGAAAGTCCTTTATAAATAATTTGCATTCATTTTTTTAAGTTTATCTTGCTCCATCTATTGGTAGATATATGCAACTCTTGTAAAATGTAAAAAATTGAAAATTAATTCATTAAATTTAATTATTGAATTAATATTTTGCAAAAAGGAGAAGGAGTGTAGCTCTTGAACATCAAGAAAAATGTCATCACTACAAGTTTTAAAAAATGTATTTGAACTTGAGTGGATGAATAAAATGTATTTTATAAACGACTGAAAAAATTTGATCATCAAGATATTCGCTCATCTATTTCTTGAGAGTGTGAGCTAATAGAAGGTCTTCAATTGAACAAAATGCAAATCCACGGGATCACCAAATATTTCTCAGAGGACTTTCCTCTCACACATGTACAGTGAGCATTGTATGTCTTTGTTAAAAATTCCATGTTTCATTTGCGTAGAATAAAACAGAAAAGCTTATATACCCAATCAAGTACCTTAAATATTCAAAATGCATATTTTCAGGTGAGGAGTCGGAATTCGGCAGTTTTAAAAAAGTCAGGAGTCGGTTTAAAAATCCAACCGCCGGGTTTGTAAAAACTAATTTTTTATTTTTTTCAAAATTCTAGGAATTGATGTTAAATTATATGTTAAGGTGGCTATTCAATTGTTGTTGCTGTTGTCGTATGCCTGAAGAGCACAAAAAAATCAAATATTGTGGTACTCCCAAATAATATTGGTTATGTTGATTGCCAGCTCGGGTGTAAATCCTCTCCCGAGGGATGGTTCACACAATGCATGGCGGCTGCAACAGCTGGAAATCAAAGACATGATGAGGAATAAGCTCGACATCAGGGCAGTTGACACATTTTTGGTATTTTTTTAACGCCATCAGCAGAAATTTTCATATTTTTGTGGTGCTTCATCCTTAATCTTTTGAGAGTAGTAGCTGTTTTTCTGTCGACATTTAGTTGTGTAATTTGATATTTAGTTTTAAACTTAGAATGAAATGTAAGTTTAGATTTTGCCAAAGCATTTGCATCTGCAAAGGAAGTAGGAATGGTAATCTGATCCAGAATTCTGGCATTCTTCACCAAAGAATTTGCAATTTCATTCAATTCCAAAACCACATAATCAGGGATCAATTGCGGGAAACATATTCTGTGCAAGCAGTGAATTTGTCTGAAAAGAGATCTAATGTTCAAAGATCTTAACTACTTAAACCTTTATTAAGAGCATGTAAGGCAGACTTTGAGTCTGCAATTCAATAGTATTCTTCAATAATATAACCAGCAGCAAAAAGAAAATTACTGGTTAGTAGAAACCAAGTCTATGTTGAGAAATTTTCTCAGCATTGAGGCTTATAAAAGTTGTTCTGTTATTAAGAAAAATAAAATGTAATGTATTACAAATCCAGCATCTTTGTATTTAAAATGTACAGTTTTCTTTTTAGTATCTTAAGTTATTCTATAATAATTCGATACATGTTAATTTGTTATTGTTATTTTTATAGGATATATGATCGTGACTTATATATATAGATCGTGACTTTTATCCGCTTTCAGAACTACTTATCTGTGTGAAAAAACATTCTCAAAAATATACCAAAAATATTTACAGATCCAAGTTATCTGATGGGCGTTTGAAGTCGCTGATGATAATTTTCGCTAGTAAACTTAATCCACAACTGCAAACAATTGTCAATTGATACATAAATCTCATTAATCATAATTATAATATTTAATTTCATTATGTGAATTATTATTGTTTCGAGTACCAGACTTGCCATGGATGTTTGTGGTGGTTCAGAATACCCTTTAAACCATAGATGCAGGTGCAATAAAACTGAAAGCCATTGGGCGTAGGGTTGGCCCCTCTACACCGTAAAAAGAAAACATCTCACGTTTCCGGAATCTGACAGTAGGCAGGTGGCCTTGGCCCCATCATGGGTCTGTTGCGCCATTGAAGAAGAAGCTTTATCAATGTATGTCACTTATTGTAAGTTTTTAGGGCAAATCTCATAACAGTAATTACAGTTAATATGTTCAATGTCATTATGTCAGTTATTGTTTCTTAATTGATACTTACATAAGAACATCTGATTACTATTTTGTATGATTTACTTTCAGTGTAAATTTTACAACACAATCAATATGCACTGGGAAGGGCCGGATTGATGATACTCGTGCGCTGTAGTTCGGAGATCAGTGATATATATACAATCAATATTTAAATAATGTTTTTATACATTGAAATGACTGACTGACGAAATGATTTTATACTGACTCGTGGCTCATTGGCAACGTGGCCGCTGGTGAGCATTAGGGCTGAAATTCAATCCACTGGTGGATTTGTTATGAACACTGTTTCAAAACGAGCCAGCTTGACGGCGCTTGTGATGTTCAGCATCTTTGCCTCGTTTGTCGGACTACCTGATGGGAGTTTTCAGGGTTTTTTTTCCATATGATATGCAAATGGGGGGGTAGTTCGCACTAAAAGTCCTTCCACAAGGCACTGCCTTCCTTCTTCAGAGACAGGGAGCAGAAGTCAGACTTCTACCTACGGATGCTTCATCATAACAGAAGCTGTCCCCCTTCCGTTCCCTCTTTCCTTGAGGGATACGACAACAACAACATACATCAAAATGTTATTATTATTTTTTATATATACCATCCTAGCAATGAAACAATTTTACAGACAAAAACCTTCATAAAAAGCCTTCGGATAATAATAACCATTTGGCGACAGAGATTTCGGAATTATAGACCAGATATTGTGCCAAAACATGTAACATTTTAGAGAAAAGCAGAAAGATAATATTTTCAAAACATTTCTTCAGAACTTCCAAAAATTTTTGCCAATTTTCTTGCAGCTATGTTTATAAATTCACATTAAAGCTAATTACTATCGGAAACACATACAGAAAAAGCACAAAAATTACTAAACGAACATAAAACCTTTTAGAACTTAAATATTCTTTTAAAAATACTCTGAATTTTCAGAAATTTCACCAGTATTTTTGGCGCCAATGTAAGAAATAAAATCGTCGATGAGGATTAGAGTTATTGAAAATACGACGGAATTGTGTGCCAATTGTCTGTTTTTATTACGTTATAAAGTTTTTTTTTTATGATGGAGAGTTTTTATTAATCATATTAATCCGATTGATAACAGTTTTATTTATTTTTAACAAAATATTACGCAATTTAGAACAAAATGGAAAAAAAATTTTTTTTTTTGTTTACGGAAACTAACCACTTACGTAAAAATACGTAGGTTGGGAATCGAATGCTTAAATTTTTTTTGCGTTCCTGCATGCCTGTTATTCAATGAAAACAAGCTTGAAAAATGATTCATCAAGAAATAAAATCCAAAGATTTTATTAAATAACAAAAATTCCATTAGTCGCTTTAAATTTATTAAGTGAAATACTAATGAAAAGTGTGATATATAAGTGTGAAATGGATAATAAGCGTGAAAAAAATACAACAAAATATATATAAATACATCTGGCTGATTTGAGTCCTCCTTTTCTCAAGTCTCACGGAAAGAATTTCCGTTCAAGAAACGATATATATATGCATATATTTTACTTTTCGTGCTCCTGTCGGTATTTTAATTTAAGTTTTGAAACCGTCTATTTGCATCCTGAAACTGTTTACATTTTGAAACCATCTGTTTGTATCCTAAAACTGTTTACATTTTCAAATCGTCTGTTTGCATCCTGAAACTATTTACATTTTGAAACCGTCTGTTTGCAGCCTGAAACTGTTTACATTTTGAAACCGTCTGTTTGCTTCCTGAAGCTGTTTTACATTTTTTAAAAACCGTCTATTTGCATCTTGAAACTGTTTACATTTTGAAACCGTCTATTTGCATCCTGAAACTGTTTACATTTTGAAACCGTCTGTTTGCATCCTGAAACTGTTTACATTTTGAAACCGTCTGTTTGTATCCTGAAGCTGTTTGCATTTTAAAACCGTCTGTTTACATCCTGAAACTGTTTACGATTTGAAACCGACTGTTTATTTTCTGAAATCATATGTTTATTTTATGGAAACACTCTGTTTACATTTTTTCAATCTATTTATATTCTGATATTATATGTTTACATCCTGAAACAATTTGTTTACACTCTGAAATTATATATTTACTTCCTGAACTTATTTGTTTACGTCCTGAAATTATTTGTTTATGTCCTGAAACAATCTGTTTACATTCTGAAATGATCTATTCACACCCTGAAACAAACTGTTTACAGTATGAAATTATATGTTTGCCTTCTGAAACCATCTGCTTGCTTTCTGAAATGATCTGATCTCTTTATGGATCAGTGGTTCTTAAACATTTTGAACTGGGGGGAGCCCTACATACAAATTTTTGACAAATATACATTTGCTATAACGCCTCACGGATTTATATCAAGATTGTCAATCTCATAGACTACTATTTATAGAAGGCAGAGTCTCACAGACTGAAATGGAAATATTTTTAACATTTAAAATCCCGTAAAAGTTAACACTTCTAATAGTCAACCATAGAAATCACAGTTCCTAGTTTTTCAGATACATTCTTTGGCGCATTATTGTTGTTTGGCGACTTTTATGTGAAGAAAGAAGGTAAAAAGCACCCAGAAAGATTAGTTGTTTGTAATGAAAGATATCTTGGAAAGGAAAACTGACAAGAAAAAGACTAACTATGTTTATTTTTTACCAGCACCCGGAAATCTTCTACAGAGAACCCTTTGAGAACCAGTGTTCTGGAACAATCTCTTTACATTCCATTTTGGTTTTGAACCAAGCTCTCTGAGTTTGGAAACGCAATTAGCTATCTTCAAGGCTACTCTGGCCTTAGCCCAAAACAATGAGAACTAAATTATGAATGACTGAGTCAAACACAAAACTATTTCTTTATTTCAATTAGCAATTACAATCGACCGAAAAAAAAATTCTTTACAATCCTTAAAAAACTTTATTGACACTATATTGTTACATTATCCAATTCAAATCAACACCACTTCACTGGTGTATTTTAATAACAACAGTTTTTTTTTTTTATTATTATTCATTTAAAATCCCATCAATAAGAAAGAATGAGAATATAACTGCATTTCATTCTTTATATTTTTCTTAAATTCTCTGAAAAAACTGCAGAATCTTTTATCCATCTTAAGGTGGGTTTCCACCGGATATTTTAAAATCTCACATCGCAGAACGCCGACCATTCGGAAGCTTTAATCGACAAGACATCAATCTTCCAATTAGCTGGCGGTCTATAATCAGTGCCCGGTGGAAACTTATCTTCAGTAATGCGCAATATTTGAATAAAACTGCTAACATTTTCCAAAATATGAATTGGAGACATATAGAAACACAATATTGAAAAGGGAAAAGAAAATGTCTTTCATTTTTTTTTTTTAGCTCACACTCTCCCTAAAGATAAAAGTGAAATTGTTGATTTTCTTTAAAAAATTGTCAGTTATTTATATAAGTACATCTAGTTATTTATGTAAATACATACATGCACATCTATTTTAAGCCATTTCAACTTAAAATCTGTGGAAAACTAGTTCTAGAAACAAAGAGTATGACACATTATAATAAAAATACTCGAAGATGGTTAAAGTTAAACGGTAAATGTTCAGATTCTTACGAAGTTGATATTAATTTTCAAAAAAAGAGTTGAGTTTGCAATCTGATAAGCGAAACTGAACTGAGAGTTTTGGGTCTGTGCCAGGAATGAAAACATTAAATCTATAGGACAGAATGTTGTAGCATTTTTCCATAGGAAGAGTTATAGCATTTCGTTACCAGGAGAGAGGAATGCATATTCCTTAACAAATACATAATAACAACATATTACGCAAATTTCACAGCAGATAAACAGTGTTATGAATATTTATAATGCATGCAATTAGTGTTTTGCGCCAATGAGAACAATCAATCACTCAAATCTAATAGTAGATATTCAGTGTCTTGTATAATGAACTCAGTAACTTAGCGAACGAATGTCTGTGCTACCTTCACAGGTTGAAAAAACTACAGATTGAATATGAACTATACCATGTGTTGTTCCACCGTGATGAGTGATAGACCACGAGCTCAGAAAGTGTCTATTCCAATGAGAAGTGAAGAAAGCTGACTTCCCCCCTCATCTAGTTGGATTTTCTTAAAGGGAGGCTCTTGGAAGGGTTCTGACAGTTCTGAGAAGAGTCGACTAGAAGTGTGTTTTTTCTTGTGCTTTCGTGTATCGCACCGTATGATAATTAAGGTAGGTCTGCCTTAAATAGACCTGGTGAAATAGATTAGTCGTAGTAGTAAGAACTCTCAAAATCACCGTCCTTGGAGTGAACTGCACTTGTGAATAAAATTATATTTAATTTTTATTTTTTTTATACATATATAATGTGTGTAATTCAATAAAGTTTTTACCGACCTGCCGGAAGGCTTACGGAGACTGCATGACCAGAAGCGCAGACAGAACCAACTCAGGGCTACCAGGGTTCCGCCTTATCCGGCTCCACGGATAGGGTGATATGTAATAAGTACAACACCCCACCGCCTTTGGCTGCCCTCAACTAGGCTTGTTGTACACCAAGGCATCAACCTTCACGCTATAGAACGTGTACAAGAACACCCGCGGAAATGTATGGATCTCTTGGCCGTCTTAAGTGACGTTACCAGGGGGCACCACGGGGAGGTGGATCCAAGTTCGCCCCCATATAATGTGTGTAAATAAAAATTAATGTGTTCCCATTAACCCTGAAAAATTTACCCTGTTCTTGAAGCCGTTATATGTCTAATTCAGGCCGAGACGTTACAACGTCTTTCCATTGGTCTCCAAAATGTCAGTACTTAAGAAGGATGCGAGATTCTAAGATTTCACCCTTGGCAAAATACGAGTGCAGTATATAAAGCACCTTAACCCTGAATAATGCTGCATTTACTACAATGACATAGTTTTAATGCCGAATGATCGCTGGTCTATGTGCCCAATATTCGAAAATAACATACTGTATCTTGTTTTTGGGATTGTTAATAAATTGATAAATCGATCGTTAATAAGGATTGTTAATAAATCGATATTAAGATCGAAATAATCGATCGGGTTGATTAAAAAAAAAAAAAGTTAGGTTGACCACAAACTTATATTAATTTTGGAAAAAGAAAAAAGACTCATCAGTTATGGCGAGTTAAAACAAACTGAAGTTAAAAAATGTAAACTAAGGAAAAGTCCTACAAAAAATATCTTAAAATAATATTAATAAAAATAAATTAACAAAAAAATATATATATATATTTTTTTTAAGTTTTACGTAAAGTGTTAAAAAATCACAGCACATTTTCTACAAGAAAAAAAAGAAAGAAAAGAGTTTGAAAAGAACCCATTTCGGTCTCCTAACATGGCAATGTTTAAAAAAATACTGAGTTGTGAAACATGTGACAAATTCCACACGTGCTCACTTATCTCAAAAGGGACTTAAAATGTAATCGCATGCCATATTTTTCTTCAAGGAAAATTTGACATTTAAGACTTTTTATCTCTCGGTATGATTTATTAACATTTTGTTTTTGTAAATCTTAAAAAAATTCAGATATGTTAAATGTTTAATTGCTAGAGTCAACTTTTTTTTTTGTCTGCATTTTTTTTTTTTTTTTTTTTTTTTTTTTTCCTAATTTATTTAACAATTGCAATTTTTTAATTTATTCCAATGCGTTGTCAATAATGAATACAATTTTTTAACTTTGAGAATATGAGTATTTTTAGTAAATTAGATTAAGAATTAGAAAACGAAAAAAACAAAGGAAATTTACTAAGAGATAAAAAATGTAATTATTTGTAATCCAAATTATTACACAATTTATAGTATAAAATGTGATTGCTTTGTAGTTTTACACACACACGCACAAACTTATATATATATATATACATATATATTAAAAATATCAAATTATTTTTGTGAAATTTGTCTTAAAAATTGTTTTTAATTTAAGATCAAATTAAAATGGTCTGATAATTTGTTTATACTGAAATACTTGTAATATTTTAGTATAAACAATCTTACCAATCTTGAATCTTACTATAAACAATAAATTAACTGTGTAGTGTGTAGGTTGGACAAACCAGATTGTAACTAGGTGTGGTTGGGTTGAAATACTTAAGGCACAGGTTGCAGAATTCACAGCTTTATATACATATGCACAAAAACCATATCATACAATTAAAGACACAAAATATTTAATGCCTTTTAAGACAGATAATAGATACATTAGACAGATAATTCTTGGAAGGATTCCACTTCTAAGATGAAAAACCTGATAATGCAGGATGCGCAAAATATAATTCCTCCCCGGGTGAGAGTCTGTAGGCCAACTAAAACACAGGAACTAGACGTTTCTTAGTGGGACCGTAGGTTGTCCTATGTCTGGGAGAGTCTAGGGACCTACTGACTGTATCTCCTGAACGCCAAAGGGCGGTGCTGTTACCAGTGTGTAGGAGGGAGCAAGGTAGCAAATGCAATATTTTAATAAACAAACTTTTACCAGTGCTATAGAAGCTAAAAGTTTGATATTGAAATTTTTATATGCATTATTATAACATTGTCTATCAAATATGTATGCAGGGTGATTCAACGGTCATGGGACATAATTTTAGGGGTGGTACAGCTTATTAAAACATAAATTTTTCATGTTCCTGCCACAAAGCGTCACTTCCGACTCTACATTCTTTACAAAAAATGTGCACTACTGGCCATTATAACTGCTACATCAGAAAGAAATGCAGATAAAAAAATGATATTTATTGGACAAATATATTATACTGAAATAACAAGTGATTAAATTTTCAAGAAATTTGGGTGCATAGATCCTGAGAAATCAGTACCCAGAACAATCACCTCTGACAGTAATAACAGCACTTATACACCTGGGCGTTGAGTCAAAAGAGATTGGATAACATGTACAGATATAGATGCCCATGCATCTTCAAGACAATGCCACAGCTCATCAACAGTAATGACTGGCGTATGGTGACGAGCCAGTCCCTCGGCAGCCATGAACCAGACGTTTTCCATTGGCGAGAGATCTGGGTTCACGTGCAGGCCAGGACAACAGCGGAAGATTTTCCGTATCAAGGAGAGTCCGTACAATACTGGCAACATGTGATCGTGCATTATCCTGTTGAAACGCAGGGTTCGCAGGGCTCGAAAAAGGGTAGAACCCTGGATCATAACACACCAGAAATGTAACAGGCACTGTTCAAAGTGCCATCAGTACGATCAAGAGGTGACCGAGACGTGTATCCAATAGCACCCCGTATCATCACGCCAGGTGATGCGCCAGTATAACGATGACGAATTCACGCTGCCAATGTGCGTTCACCACGATGCCGCCAAACATGGGCGCGACCATCTTGATGCTGTAAACAGAGCCTGGATTCATCTCAAAAATGACGCCTCGCCATTTGTGCGCCCAGGTTCTTCGTTGATCACACCATTGAAGACGCTCCTGTTTGTGATGCAGCGTCAAAGGTAGCCGCAGCCATGGTCTCCGAGCTGAGACTCCCTAATGCAAATGTCGTCAAATTGTTCGTGCAGACACTTGTTGTCTTGTAAATGACCCCAATTCTTGACTCAGGGCTCGTGATGTGGCTGCACGATCCATTTAGGCCATACGGGTTTCATAACTGTCTTCTCGGCTGCAATGATAGGGGACGGTTGAGATCCAGCACGGCGTTCCGTATTACCGTCCTGAACAAATCGATTCCATATTCTGCTGACAGTCATTGGATATCGAAACGACGCGAGCAGCAATACTGCGATATGATAAACCGCAATCCCGGTAATTCGACCTTTATCAAAGTCAGAAACGTGCTGGTACGCATTTCTGCTTTTACACGAGGCATCACAACAATTTTCACCAGCCAACAACGTTCAAATGCAATTTGTGTACGCTGAACAGTCTCCTCATTTAAACACATTGTAGGTGTTGCTAACGACGCCTGCTTTGTCTGAATGCGCTGAAAAGCTAATCATTTACATATCACAGCACCTTCTTCCTGTCGTTTAAATTTCACATCTGTAGCATGTCGCCTTCTTGGTGCAGCAATTTTAATGACCAGTAGTGTATGTTTTAGTAAGCTTTACCCCTTAAAATTTGTTCAATAATCGTTGAATCACCTTGTATTATAAAATCGTTTTACTTAATACTAATTTTTAGTCACAGTTGTAAATGCAGGGATAAATCGAATTCATACCAAAAAGTACATATACCAAATGAATTTTTCCCATACGAAATAAAGGGAAAATGATTTATCTATTCCCAAAAAAATCCTGTTGATATTGGTATATTATACATTAAGACGACTATATGTAAAACAATTTACGCACTTTTTAGTACTAAAATGCACAATATACAAAAACAGTTAGATGAAATATACATATAAATGGATTTCTCTTTTCCTTTACTTGGATGTTAAGGCAAATCATATCTGACGTTTGCTAAAAACCTTTCCAAAAACATTTACTTCTACTTTCTCCTCTGAATATTTCATAAGTGTGACGTTGTCCGGACAATGCTGTTACGATTTGTTCGGGCTCTGTGAGAGCGGCATCTCTCTGCAATGGTTTTGACATTCGACCATTTGGTAAAGATGCGGGCATATAGGTAAGCGTGTCGTATATCAAACAAGTAATATAAAATAAAAATTTAAAGTCAATTCCTCCTTTTTTTTCTCTATATTGCAGAAAATCATTTATAAATAATTTTCATTCATTTTTTTAAGTTTATCTGGCGCCATCTATTGGTAAATATATGCAACTTAAATCTAAAAAAAAAACTATAATTAATTAATTAAATTTAATTACTGAATTAATATTTGAAAAAACTGTATTAACATCGTCATCCACTACAAGTTCAAAAAAAAATGTATTTGGACTCCAGCGGATGAATAAAAAGTATTTTATTAAAGATTGAAAATTTGAACAAGATATTTATAGGGAGAGTGAGAGCATTATAGAAGGAATTGAATAAAATGCCTCGCGTAAACAAATAAGATATATGCATCAAGTTGAAATAATTCCAAAACAGACGTATACCAAAATACCACTATACTGCAAGTACTTGTTTATAGATTTAAATTATTTACATAAAATACTTGATATTAAAAATACAGCCAATGTGAAAATTTTGTCACAGTTTTATGACGATATTAGAGAAATTTCTATCAATATCATCTATTCTTCTTCTTCAATGACGCGACAGACCCTGGCGGCCAAAGCCTGATTATTGGCAGATTCCCAAAACATGAGATGTTGTTTCTTTTAATGGGGTAGGGCTGTAAGTCCTACGCCCAACTATCTACAGTCATATTAGACTGGGACCTATGGTTTAAAGTGAATTCCGCACTACTACAAGCACCATGGCACCGCATGGACTTGAGTTCGAAGCCTGTGGTACCGAACTCCAGAGTATTAGTTACTCGGCCATCAGGTCCCTCAATATCTTCTATTAATCACAGGAAAAAATTGTTGAAAATTTCTTCTAGAAGCTTTACTGATTTTTTAACAAGACGTTTCTTCGATCTGAACTGATTTATCAGCGTATCATTCAGTTAAAGTGACATTTAATTACTGATATATATTATAGCTATATTCATGTAATCCAGCACTGCATATTAATTCAATTCCTTCTATTAGCTCACACTCTCCCTATATATATATCTTGTTCAAATTTTCAATCATTCATAAAATACTTTTTATTCATCCACTCAAGTTCAAACACATTTTTTTTTTTTTTTACTAGTAGTGGATGACACTTAATGTTAAAACAGTTTTTTTCAAGTATTAATTCAGTAATTAAATTTAACTTATTAATTAATTTTTTTTTTTTTTTTTTAGATTTAAGTTGCATATATCTACCAATAGAGGGCGCCAGACAAACTTAAAAAAATGGATGAAAATTATTTATAAAAGATTTTCTGCAATAGAGTGAAAAAAAAAGTAGGAATTGACTATAAATTTTTTTTTTTTTTTATATATTACTTGTTTTCAATTGCTTTTGTTATTTGCGAACAGTAGTAAGAGTTTCATTAAAAAAAAAAATTATTGTAATTGCTTCAAAATTGACATTGAAATATTTCTGCATTAAATTACTCTACTACTCCATAGTATTGTATTAACGCTATATATGGTCACGAAAGATTCAAAAAACTTTCGCCATCTGCCAATGCTTAAAAACTGCAATTTCGGACGCATTTTATCAGCAATTATCAGCATATAAACAGAATTTTTACTTATTTTTTTTTTTAGATAAAAAATCGGTGCTAAAATGGTTATCAAATCTAACGTCATACTTAACGTCAACTTGCATCAGTTTAAAAATTTCCCCATATTGTTATAAAGTCTTTCAACTGCATTGTTTATCCTTACAAAATGAGAGATTCATAAAAAAAAAAAAAAAAAAAAAATAGTAATAATCAGTGCACTTTCGAGAAACTATATCTTATTTTCATCTCTGAAAAAAAAAGAATGAAGTATGAAAGAAAAAAAAATTCACGTGTTCGAAGAGCATTTTCCTACTCCAGCTGATTTGCTCGCGCATGCGTCATTTCTCACCTTGAAGAATCCCGCCGCGCGCGCATGCGCTTCTATCTGGCTTATTTCAGGGCACCCATTCGATTTTCTTCATTCTACTCTCTTGCTTGCTGCGGAAAACGTTCGTATTTGTTATTCTCTTTGAAGAGTTCTATTTTGTTTTTCGATTCACTTCAAAACTGCTTACGATGAATGAAACGCTGGGTCGAGTGGTGAGTTCGCCGATGCCAACGACAAAGTATAACGGATCTTACAACAATGAAAACAAACTGTTCTTAAGGTCAGACTGTTTCGGTTTGGGTTCGTTCATCTCCTCCTACGATTTGGAACCAGAAATCGGGGACTTGATTCAAATAGATCGAGTTCTCTACACGGACTGGGCTTTGCACGTCGGAAACGGCAATGTTGTTCACATTTCTGGTGTTGACAAGGACAATAATGAGATCCCGTCGAATGCAGCTGTCGTCAGGCTATCCAGCTTGAACGACGTTGCGGGTTTAAATGGCGTCCGTGTCAACAATAAAATTGTGGGGGCTAAGGAAAGATGCCTCGAAGCCTTGCCTGTAGATGAGGTGTTACAGAACTGCTATTCTTTATTGGACAAAGAAGTTGAATTTAATATGCTCACAAGGAACAGTGAACATTACGTCACAGATTGGAAATATGGTTGTGGTTGGAGTGATCAGGTAAATATGCTTACTTTGCGTATTTATGTGTCAGTTTCATATTAAAAAGTGCGGGCGTTTCAATTATTGTCAGGATCGTTAACTTTGTGGGATAGAAAGCATTGTGTTTATATTAATATTTTACGTGAAATGTTTAAGTAAAACATTTAGTGACCATCTTAGGCCTGATAGTAAATTTGCAAAATTAGTAATTAAATAAAATATGTTTTAGCAATGATAGATTATAAAAAATATTTTTTAAATATTAAAAAAAAATGCCTTTTTAAAACTTAATTCTATTTTAGATTTCTTGCGAATACGTATTTTACTAAGATAATAATAAATTTACTTTTTAATTTTTCAGAATTGTTCATAAAAAATATTAAATTAAATTTTCAATTTTTTTTCTTGTTTTTTTTTTTTTTTCTTTTTAGTCAAATCTTCAAATACTTGATAAATATTGGTTAGGAAAGAATTCCGTTTAATCTTATATCGGAACTCGTATCTTTTTTATTACTTCTATTTTAATCTGAAAAGAATTGTAAATAAAACAATGGGTTTAAATAACTGATAACTTTTGTTTGCATTGATAACTCATATCATTCAATGTGAAGCATTCAAAGTTATGTAAATAACATTTCACTACTACTTGATTAAAAAAAAAACTTTATTCAAAAAATTAAGCACTTAGAAATTAATATACATAAAAAAACGTCAATTTGATTTTTGTAATTTTGATATATAAAGAATTGAAAGGTTAAGTAATTAAATAACAGAAATACAATCCTTATGAAACCTGGAAATAGGCATAATTCTTTTTTTGAAAAAAATATTTATCAAATTCTGTGTTCACTGTTTTAGAAATATATAGCTCTCTCAACTTTAAATTAATTATTGTTTTGCATTTAAATGCAAAACAACATCTATCCTGATACATTGATCAACTAAATTGTTTTTTTTTTTTGGGGGGGGGGACTCATAATACCTCTAAAAAATTTATTAATTTGCACAAAGGAGAAAATAAATATGCTATATTTTATAATATAAATTATTCAACTATCACATTGAACTTGCATTGATTTTTTTTATATCTTCTACTTTACTTAAAAATAAATCTTGTTTAAATAACTTTTAAGTCTGTTGGTTTTGTTTCAATTGAAATCTACTTGAATAAGGTAAATTTATTAATAAACAAGAAGAAAAGTTTCATAATATATAGAAACATTGTTGTAATATAATTTGTCACTTTTTAAAAAACATTATCAGAAATATAACTAGCCTGCAGTCAGGGGTACATAATTAGAATTTTTTTTTTTTTTTTTTTTGCAGTTATTTTAAATAAGATTAATATGAGTTAATAGTTTCAAGTGTATGTACATACTAAATTGAAAAATAAAATGTTTTTAATCCTGAACTGCAAAAAATTAAAATTCTTAAATTTTTCATCGAGGATATGTATTTATTAATTGTATCTTAATATGAGAAATAATATCTATTGTATGTTAAAAGATAAGTAAGACAGCAATTATAAAATAAAAATAGAATCATCAGTAAAGTAAACACATTTATACTTTACAATACTTTTTTTTTATACTTTTAAATATTTTTAGAAAAGAATACTGATATTTATATTAACATTAATATAAATATTTAGAAAAAATCTTTTTCATATAGAATTTTAATTCCAATAAAAAAAAATAGTTTATAGTCTATTTAAGAATGTAAGCCTTCAGTCCTTACAAAAAAATTTGCAAGACCAACAAGCATCATATATTACACTTTTAAATAGAATTATTTTGTTGCAAGATTCTTTTGTATTATATTATGTTTATATAAAATTTTATATTTCCATGCAATTAATTCATAGTTTCTTTTATTATTTTTCCAGGCTGCCGTGACTATGAGTGTAATGAAGACACTAACAACGGATTGCAATGGTCACAACATGCTGGTCTCTGGCCTGAATGCTGTATTAAATTCACCAGGATCTCCATCTGGTCGAACCACCCCAAAATTATCATCTAGCCCAGTAAATGAAAAACCATAATAAACTATGCTGTTCTTTTTTTGTATATAATTATCGCCAGTACTCATTTGTTCATTTTTTTCATTCTAAGGGTGCCATAAAAGGAGCATTTAGTACCCATTTGTGATATTTATTTATGGTTTCGAATTAAAGTGGCAAGACTTAATAATATTTTTAAAATATATAGATTTTCCTGCTTTATAATTTAAATTTTCTAGTTAATTATTTGTATAAATTATTAAAATTTACATATCTTTCCAACTATGATGCATATATCTTTGCATTGTCTTCGATAAAAAAAATAACTTTGTTAGATTTCTAGAAATTTACTTTTACTACATGCAAGTCAGAAATTACTTGAGAACGAAAATTGTTTATTAATTTGATAGTAGAGAAATTTTGAAGTATGCTAATAGATCAGAAAGGCATGAATTCGTATATGTATATATAAATGCACATTTTATCTTGCAGCATGATATGTAACCTGTTAATAAAAAAATAATTTGATGCTTAATTTTTTTTAATTTAATAAGTCTTCCATTATGAATTTTATATGATTAAATAAAACGTTAAATTATTTTTTGCGATAAATATGTAAATTAGTAATAAATTTCAGAAGAATCTATTTATATACTTGAATTTAATTTTTATACATTGAAGTAATTATGAATTTATATTTTGGAAGAAAAATATTTCATATTATTTTATTAAAATAAATTATTAGCATAATCAATTTTATGAAATATACTTCAGAGTATTTATTTATTTAAATTAGAAAAAATTATTTTTTAAACATGAAAATAAATGTTTATACATTTTATTCATTAATATAATTGATTAGAGATGTATAGAATTATTAATGTATATATATCTAGTACTAATAGATATTTTATAATGGTAATTTTTATTAACAGGTTCTATTTTATTTAAATCATTATTATTATTTTTGTTTTTTTTTTGAAATAATTAAAAATAACTTTTCCATTTAAAATAAAATATTTCTAATTGTTATAAAATGAATTTTTATGTCACTTAAAATGTTTGAACAATATGCTGATTGTACTGGAAATACTTCATATCAACCTTGTTGCCATCTTTGACTTGTTAATTTGTACATAATGTAAATTAAGAATATCTTGAATTGTTGATTGTCTAACATATTTAGAAATAGTCATTAGAATAGATGATGCCATCTAAGTCATTTTAGTTGTGTTAAAAATAAATGTTATTGTTAAGGAATTTTTTTACTGCAGTTTCTTATGGCTTACATTGTTAAATTATGTGTAATAAGAAATAAATTATTCCTCTTTAACTGCCAGAATGTGGTGCTGTGATGTTGATGTGATCATAATTTGTATATTTTGGTCCTTCATCAAATTTTTGAACTTTTTGGTTAAAAATAAAACCAGGAGTTTGCTTGTACATTTTGAACTGTAATTTTTTTTCTGACTTAAAATAAAAATTTTTGTGATAATTTGTTTGCTTTCTTTTTTTTTTATGTTTATTATTAACTTTTTTTTTTTAGCTATAATTAATTTTAAAAAAAATTAATTTCTATCAAATTAGTCTTGTATACTTATTATCATAAGCAAGAAAATTGTTATAATAATTTAAAGCATTTTTCTACAAAAAAAAATAAATCAATGTTTATTATAAAAGTAGATAAAATTAATTGATGGAAATCGGGATAAATATGAAATTTTAAAAAAAATTGACATTAGTCTGCTTAGATTAATCTGCATTCAGTAACTACAAAAAGTTTAATGATTTAACATGAGAATGAATGTGCATTTAACATATTAAATCAATTCATATTATGTATAAAATGGATCCTTAAAAAGATTACATGTATTGAATAATTACTCAGATTTATAATCTTTTAACTAATAAACTAAAAAAATTGATTTCAGATTATTTGTTTTCTAAAAACAAACACTATGGTTTAAAAATCATGTATAAACAATAACTTTAAAAAAAAAAAAAAGTATAATTTATTTAGAAAATTTTTAATTTTAAAAATATATTCTAACCAGTACAGTTTTTTTAAATACTAAATGTACCTGAATATGAATTCCAATAGACTAAAAGTGTGTATAAAATACTATTATTATCTTTTGTCTTCAGAAATAACTTTCTATCAGCTAATCTATAATGTCTTTGTTGAAATTTTAAAAGTTTAACATTGGTCTGCTTAGATTAATCTAAATTCAGAAACTAGACAAAGTAAAGTAATGATTTAACATATTATTATAAACATACTTATTCTCATGTTTGGCAGATAAAATCAATTCATAATATGTACAAAATGGATTCTTAAGAGGATAATATGTATTGAATAATAATTATTCTGATTTATTACTATCTTTTAACTATTGAGTTAAAAAAATTATTTTCTTAAGACAAACTCTACATTTTAAAAATGATTTATACACAATAACTTAAAAATGAAAATAGAATTATTTAGAAATCTATAATTATAAAAAATAATATATTCTCACCAGTAAAGATTTTTTATTAATAATTAATAGTGCCTGGATATGAATTCTAATAGACTAAAAATGTTTATAAAATACTATTTTTATCTTCAAAAATAACTTTCTAACAGTTAATCTATTAATGTGTTTTCTGGTCATAATCACAAATGAAAAAAATGTATTGACTATTTGTTTAAAAGTTTAGAATTATTTTCAGATATCTTATTTCATTCAAACAAAAATGTTATTATTGTTATTCTGTTCATAAATAACACTTGACATACTCAATGGATAAAAATTTTGCTTAACACTTGAATTATAAAATAATAATGTGCAGTAGTTAATAAGGTTTCTTCTTGCACAGTTACATCATCAAAAAAAGTTTTTATTCAAACCAGTTATGAACTTCAAAAATAGTAATATCACAAGTTAATAATTTTCAAATTTATTTTAGTAAAATGAACTGAAATCAAAATAGAATGATGATGATGAATGAAGTGGTATATGGGGATGTGAAGCAACAAAGACTATAATCCCTTAATCACTATATATATGAACAGTTAGTTTTTTCCTTATTTTTAATATGTCACTCTCCACAACGCTCTACGATCGTGTTAGACCGGGACTTACGGTTTAAAGTGGATTTCGAACCACTACAAACATCCATGGCACCGCCGGGACTCGAACCCGAAACCTGTGGTACCGAGGGCCACTCGGATCAAAATAGAATTAAATTTTAAAAAATCAAAACAAATATGAAGGTTTTACTTGGAGTATACTTTCAAAAATCATTTCAAAGTCATGAATTCGAAAATTGCATACATAAATCTCTGAAGGCGAGACTACAAATTTGTGAAGATGAACTTTTTTTTTTAATATATAAAGTCGAACCTTTAGACAAAACTTCTCTGGGGGATTTATAACAAACTAACAATCTTTCATCAACAAATATTTATTTAATTGGCTATATTTATAAAAGTTAAATTTTACTTGTATCTGTTAATTTATGTTAATTAAGACGTGAAATTGTGAGGTTATTTTCAGCGTTACTCTGTATTAGCATTATTTTGTATATTGTCTTAATTTATGGAGGAACAAAAAAAAAAAAAGAAGGATAACAAATGATATTGCTTGAGTAAGAAAAAAATAATAACTTTTGCTAAAATTATTTATAACACCTTCTTTCTGTTTAAGATTGATTCTTTAGTGTAAAAAAATTTGTCAAATTATTTTACAAAAGTTTACGTATTATTTAAGAATTTAAAAAACTGATTATTATTACTACGAAGATTGTTAATTTAATAAATATATAAGATTTATCTTAAACACTATTAATTTTTTCACTAACAACATCGATAGTAAACATTTTTATTATGAAAAAATATCTATTGTAAAAATCTTTATCATAAAAAAAATATTTATTGTAAAAATTTTTATTATGAAAAAACATATATAGTTTCTTAAAAATCTTAATTATCAGCGTTACTGATTGGAAAAATTCACTGAATCAACAAAAGATTCTAAAAAAAAAAGTTCTTTTGTTAAATTTTTGTGGAATAAATTTATGTCCTCGTATTAATTATTAGTTATAAAACAAAAGTTTTATCTTTAATGGTTTTTTATAGTTCGATAAACTGCTGGTTTTTTTTTTTAAGAATTGTAGAAAAATAAGAAATTTAATGTTCTTTTTAAAAAGGAATTTTGTCATAATCCAAGCGAGCAGACGATAAACCAAACAAAATAAATCGTCTGTAAGGATTAAAAAGTCGACTGTTATTTGCTTAAGTCTGACTGGGGATAAAAAGCTGCTGATTTAAAAACAAAATCGCGTCATCTTACATACTTATCTTAGATTTTAATACCATCATTAAATCGCCTTGCAATTTTTTCGCGATAAAATTCATTTGTGCAAACTTTAAAAACAAAACTTATCGGTCGTTATCGTCTTATTCTAAAACCAGCCGATTTCGTACATGATTATAAAGTCATAAAAGCTAAACTTAATATGAATTGTCAAGAGTTTATGTCTTAACACGTGGAGATTTTATGATTTTTTTAGCATCTTATCGTTTACAAATAAAATCTCAGTGCCTAAAGAACGTGATTTATTTTATTTTCTTAAAAAAATGTGCCATTTTTTTTTTTTTTTGCATTGAATTACATTTTACCTTGGTTAAGGTTATTTAACCAGGTAAGGGTTATTTTTTTTTTTTTTTTTTAATTTCAGCAAATATTATTGTCCTATTATTTTTATGGTTGTATTTTATAAGAAATATTAGATTTTGTAAATGAATCATCAGTAAATACAAGCAGTCCTTGTCCTAAAAACTCAATGTAGATTAAAAAAAAAAAAAAAAAAAAAAAAAGACATCACTTAATTTCTTTTCTTTCTGTTTATTATTTACTTAGTATTACTTATAAGATAATGAAGAAATGGTTTATAAATGTAGGCTTCGATTACAATAAATAAACTACCTTCTAACCGTGCTTCCTCCTACTCACTGGCAAAAATGACCCCTTTGCCATTCGGGAGAAAAGTTAGTTGGCCTATAGACTTTCATCAGGAGAGGAAGTATATTTTGAGCAACCTGCGTGTACCTGAGTATCGGGTTTTCGACTTAGAAATGGAATCCTTCTATGTATTTATAATTATGTATTTTAAATATTAAATATTGTATGTGTATTGAATATTGTAAGTCTCTAATTGTATGATGTGGTGTTTGTACCTGTGTAAATGAAGCTGTGAGTTTTCCAGTCTGTGTCTCAAGTATCTCAACCAAACCAGACCTATTACAATCTGGTTGCCCAACATTCACACTACAACCTAACGTTTTGATTAAACAATTAAGTGTAATTCTTTTTTTTCCAAATAATATGGGTTGATATTATTGCAGTTATTTTGTATTACAATAAAAGTTTCATTTCATAACTCACAGAATTTAAATCCAAAAGCACTCCTTAGTAGAAGTAATCATTTTCATAATCATTTTCTTGAGAATTTTATACTGGAGATATTACAATCAACAAAATCCATGTAAATCATTGAGTATTTAATGTAGATATTTTTCTAAATGTTTTGACAAAAAAAGGTTTGGTATATTTTGAGAATGGAACGAAATTTGTCCATGTCACTTCGAATACGGAATGAAATAATTTATTACTCACCTAAGATGAGGCAGGACTGATATGATAGAATTCGTAATATTTCAGAACAGTGGAAACTCGTTTCGAAATTCAGCCAGCGAAGCAGAACCCAAAATTATGTCTATGTTTGGGATTGGCGAAATATATCTGTAAAACAAAAGCTTTACTTTCAATGAAGAGAATAGGAAATTTGAATTTCTAAATTCTTCTTCTTGGATATCTATTCCTAATTCAATTCCTTCTATTAGCTCACACTCTCCCTATATATATCTTGTTCAAATTTTAAATCGTTCATAAAATACTTTTTATTCATCCATTCAAATCCAAATATATTTTTTTAACTTGTAGTGGATGACACGATGTTAGTACAGTTTTTTTTCAAATATTAATTCATTCATTAAATTTAATTCATTAATTTGATTTTTTTTTTTTTTTAGATTTAAATTGAATCTACCAATAGATGGCACCAGATAAACTTAAAAAAATGAATGAAAATTATTTATAAATTACTTTCTGCAATAGAGTGAAAAAAAGGTAGGAATTAACTTTAATTTTTTTTATATATATTATTTGTTTTAATTGCATAAAGCAATGTGTCAAGTTTTTGTCTGTAGTATAATCTCAATAAAGCAAATTATTTTATAAATGTTTTTCCGGTGGGTAATGATCAAAGCTCAATGTGACGATATTCGAAAGCAACATGTTTTTAATCATGGGTATTTTTATTATATTTATAAAATTAGTTCTATATTATGCTGTATTTCAGTGAGGGAGTTTTGCATATATGTGTTATATAAAATAAAGAGGATCCCAAGCTTCTACGATTGAATATCCACTGTTAAAAACCTTTAAATTTTCAATACCCACCTGAACAAGTCATAATAAAAACAAGTAAAAATCATAATTATATATGTAAACTAGCTCAGTGTTAATCAGCATCCATGAAACTACATATATATACACTCATGAGCCAAAACATTATGACCACCTGTCAATAACGAGTTGGCCCACCTTTGGCGCGCAACACAGCTTCAACCCGCCTTGGCATGGATTATAACCACCACTTAATACCAGTTAAATACCACTTCCACCTGATCACGTGCCTTCCACGTCATTCAGGCGAGTTCATTGCAAAATGTAGGGGTGGTCATAATGTTTTGGCTCTTGAGTGTATATATACATATATATATATATATACAGTCCAGTCAGATTAATGTGACCACCTGTCAAAAGCCAGAATATACACTCTAATACAGTTTGTGGTATTAAGTGGAATTCTTTATATAAACTCCACTGCAATGTGCTGCCATCTGCCTTTTGTGATTGGTTATTTCCACGTTGACGTCGAAAGTTGGTGGTGGTCACATTAATGTGACTGGACTGTGTATATACTGTAGTGTGCAGATTGAGCAACCAAATTGTAACTGTTGTTGTGACTAATCCTCAATGTGCTGGAGTACGTGATTGGCATTCCATGAGTGATCTACTCATGGATGGAGGGAAAGGGGCAGCTTCTGTTGTGATGGTGCACCCGTAGGTAGAAGTCTGACTTTTTGCTCCGTGACGCTCTTACCGGGACCTCTATATGAGACCGGGACCTACGGCTTAAAGTGGATTCCGAACCACTACAAACATTCATGGCACCGTCGGGACTCGAACCCGAAACCTGTGGTACCGAGAGCCAGAGCGCCAGCCACTCGACCTTTCAAGCCCAAATTGTAACTGAGTGAGATTGGGTTGAGATCTTGAGGCTTGGTTTTAATATATGTTTTTAAATGTTGAAAACATATATTAAAAGCAATAAAATCCTTTTAGCATTTGGTTGTTATAAAAATAAAAACCAATTTTAAAACACAAATTAATGTAATGCCGTGTATCAAATTCATCTTTTTGCTTTTTATTTATTTTTTTACCAGTTATATATATACAGAAATAAAATGCAATATGTTCAATTGTCTGTTGTTTTTTCCGGTTATCAAGTTGTAGTGAGTAACACGAGCGACTAGCTGGTTTCAGAAGTCTGTGTTTTCTTTTCGTAGACTGTTTATGTTCTCAAGCCTTATTATTGCAGATGTTTCCCCGCCATTTATACATTAAAGGAAAAACAAAGAGACAACAAAATCTGATTTATATGCTCATCAATATTCCCATCGTTTTTGTCCTATTGTATCTGACGTTAAATATACAAATATAAAATTATCTTACGATTAAAAATGTATGTATATAATAGAACACTTATTTGGTTAATGTAAAAAAAAAAAAAAAGTATTCTGTTCGGTTGGTTATTTAAACAGCTGTAGGAGTGCAATGAATGTAAAAATGTATATTGTTTTGGTTTTTTTTTGTACAAAACATGTAGAATAATGCACATTAATAAATTTTGATGCGTTAAAAAAATTCCATATCCATGTCATATCACTGAAAATGCATATTTAATATACAAAAGAATATGTAAACAAGTATATTAGCATAGTAAATTTATTAGACACAAAAATTATAACATTGAAAAAGTTTTCTTCAATTTTAATTTTAATTAATTAAATAAGTAATTTAATTAATTAAGCTTAGTTAAAAGCATATCAACATAGTAAATTAATTAGACAATAAAAATTATAACATTAAAAAAAAAGCTTTTATTCAATTTTCGCACTGAATAATAACGATAAATATATTTTTGTAATAATATTTTTCAATAAAGCTAAATAATAAACAAACTAACAAATTTTCATTGTTTTAGAAAAAAAAATATTACAGTTCTAAATAAAGCAGTCATTCAGTCAAATTATTTTAACAAACTAACTTTTCTTATAAAAAAATTTATTGAAATTCCTAATCAAATAGTCACTTCCTCAAATTATTTTAAAAATTCAATTAAAAATTATTTTATTACTAAATTAGAAAATATTCTGAATAAAAAATGTTAATCAAATCTGATCAGCCATTTTTATTATTATTATTATTATTATTTTTAAAAGCATTTGTAATTTTGTGTGTAGTTGGAATTAGTTTGGCAAAAAAGATAATTTAATAACTCAAACTAATAACTGCAGTAAGTAATTCTACAGAGGGGTAAAAAATTCTAAAACTAGAAGAATCGACGGAAGTGTTAGAATTATCGTTTGAGTTTTTATGCGTTGTCACCGGAAGTCCTCTTGACGTAATAGGATGAGTCAGCTTTCGAAATAGCTATTGAGAATATGAGGACTGTGTTTCTTATTACAGTAAGATAAATCAAATTGTTTTTATAAATTAAAAAAAAAAATTAATTTGAAGAACAATATTTTTTTCAAACCATACAAAAAAAAAAATTCCCCCATTAAATTCCTTATTTATTTTTTTTTTATTATTTCCAATGTTTTGTTAAGTAGTCAAAATTAAAATAAATCTGTTTTAAAAAAAAGAAATGAAAGAAGCAATTCAAAAATAATTAGAAGGTACATTTTTATAATAAAACAATTCACAATAATTAGTAGATACATATCTATATAATAATCAAGACTTTAAAAAAAAAACTACTTGGTAATGAATTGCATTATTTTTTATAAAATTTAGGAACTATATAATATATTAATTTTTCAAGATAACTATCAAAAATAATAGTTTGATTTTAATGATTTTTTTTTCTTATAAGGAAAATTTCTATTGAACAAAAAAATCATTTTATTGAAATCAATTTTGAAAGAAAATAATCAAAAAAATGTAATAATTTTCATGAACGAAATAGAAAATTTAATACTTTTGATTACGATTTTTTTACGAAAAATTATAAAAGTAATGAAAGTATTGTTAGGTCCATCTTTATATTTAATAATATATATGTGTGTGTTTGTTCCAATACAACTTAAAAATTACTATATTTAAGGTACAAATTTTTTTCTTCAATAAATTCATTGTTCTTTTTTTGTGGTGTGTAGTCAAAAATCTCCCAAAAAAAATGTTACTAATTATTTTTAATAAAACAAAAAATTATTTTGTATGTGGTGACATAAACATGATCAAACATTAATATGATCGCTTTGTCAACAGTTATTTCTGTTTAGAATTTTCTTAAAATTAAAATGGCAAATAGTTGAAATTTATGTGATTGAGTTCCTTTTTGATACATTTTTTCTGTGCTTCAAATGTTCTATTGTATATAGGTTTATTTATATTTAATTTTCTTTCTTTTTATTTCTAAATAATTATTCAGAATTATTTTTCTTTACTATTTGCTAAATGATAATTTCAATAATTATTCAGCATTATTTTTTTCTTTGTTATTTGCCAAACGATATTTTCAATAATTATTGAGAATAATTTTTCTTTATTATTTGCCAAACGATATTTTCAATGCCTTATTCAGATTTATTTTTTTCTTTACTATCTGCCAAACGATATTTTAATTTTCCACGAATTTTTTAATTCACTAAAAATTAATTATTTAGTTTTAGGCAGCCAGTCAATTCTGGGATATATATCCTAGAATATTAATAAAAACAATAATTGCTACTAGCATTAAAATTTGTATTTTAACACTTTCGATATATGACTATGTAAAGGAACAATTTGAATAATATAGATTTTTATTTACTTTTAGAATAAACAATTTTTTATTGATAGATAAGATTAAAAGTATGCCAAAAAAATGTTTAGAGAAGTTTATTAAATTAATATAAGTAAATAAATTAGGTTACTCAGTTGTTTCTAGGAAATGAATGAATAAAGATTCTTTAAGTTCTAATAATAAATGCTTACCATACGTTGATTTACGTCACCCTTTGAGTAATATCCTGTTACGTTAAGAAACGTTGTTTTTAGCTATCTTTATTTAGTAAATGGGTTGATTTGAAGTTTCTGACAAAATGATACTTTAACCCAAATATTTCAACGTTCGATAAACAGTTCGTTTTTTTTCTTTTCACTGACATAAGCGACACTTTAAAAAAAGTGAGCAGACGTAAGTTAAGTTTTAGCTATTAAAAAAAGAGCTAATGCGTTTCAATATGTAAAACATAAATTCTTTTTTAAAAATATATTAATAAATTTTTAAAAATCAATTAAAAACCAAATCAAGTAATTAAAAATATTTTTATTTTCTCTGAATTCTAATTAAATATATCATTCATATCATATACACACATATCATTCATATCATACATATGCACATATATCATACATATCATATGCACATATATCATTCATATCATATACACATATGCACATATATCATTCATATCATATACACACATTCATATCATATGCACATATATCATATATATCATATGCACATACATCATTCATATCATATTATTTCACAAAATCATATACATATATACTTTAATTAGGATTGATGGCCAAGTGACTAGTGCTTTGGAGCTCGGTGCCACAAATTTCGGGTTCGAATCCCGCCTGTGCCATGGATCTTTGTAATGGTTTCGAATCCACTTTAAGCCGTAGGCCCCGGTCTAATATAACTGTAGAGCGTTAGGCATAACGCTGACAACCTTATCTCGTTAAAAGTCAGCGTCACGGAGCCAAGTCAGACTTCTACCTACGGGTGTTCCATCACAAGAGAAGCTATCTCCTTCCTTCCCGTGAGACCACATGTGTTCCCGGACTTCGTCTAGATGTTACTGTATACCAAGTGGGACACGAAGCAACAACATATTTTAATTAACATATTTATTGGGGCAACTTTAAAGATATTAAAATTATTACATAAAACAAATATTAAGTATTAAATGTACCAAAGATAATAAATACCAACGACAATGAAAATTTAATTTAAATATGTTGAAATACGCGAAGAATATTTGTTTTTCTTAAACAACAATTAGTCACCATTACCCTCACTAAATGATTCACACGCACACTGAGGAAACAATCCCTTTTTAAAACCTTGAGGTGATGGAGCGGAATCAATCCAAGGGCATTTGTGCACTTGCATTGAGCCGGAGAATAAGAGCATGTCGAGAAACCCATAAAATAGATTATAAAACAACACATACTGAAAGATATGTTTCATTTCTAAAACAAAAAAAAAAAGAAAGACGAAAGAGAAAAACGTTGATATTTACTTTTCCGTTATTAAATGATTTTAAAACAGGGACTTCTAAGCTTATTTGTCCTACTTAGACTCTTTTCAGAAATAAAAATTGCTCAGCTGGTGCAATATCAATGTGTGTACTATTACGCATCATATATGTGTAACCTATGATCTAACATATACGTGTAACAATATAACATCGTGTATGTGTAATATATGATAAAACATCAGTGTGTGTAGTATTACTCATCATATGTTTGTAACATCTAGGTCTGCAGTATTAAGCATCGTGTATGTGTGTAACATGTAGCATTAATGTGTGTCACATTACGCATCGTGCTTGTGTAGCCAGCAACGTAACATTTATGTGTGTAGTAATACTCATCGTATATTTGTAATAACGTGTGTGGTATTACGCATCGTACGTTTGTAATAATGTGTGTAGTACTACTCATACTGTGTTTGTAATAATGTATGTAGTATTAAACATGTCGTGTGTTTAACATATGAAACATCAATATGTGTAGTAATACGCATAACATGTTTGTAACATCAATGGCTGTAATGTTATGCATCTTGTGTGTGTAATATGTAACATCAATATGTGTAGTAATATAAACGTGTTTGTAACATCAATGGCTGTAATGTTATGCATCTTGTGTATGTAATATGTAACATTAATGTGTGTTGTGTCCTCTTGCGTGCATAACCTGCAATGTAACATTTATGTGTATAGCAATATGCATCGTTTATGTGTAACATAAGATATCAGTGTGTAGTATTACGCATAATGTGTTTGTAAATGTCTGCAGTATTAAGCATCGTGTGTATGTAACATGTAACATTAATGCGTGTCGCACTTACGCAATGTAATGTATAACTTGCAATGTAACACGTGTATGTAACATATGATATCAATATATGCAGCATTACGCATGTGTTTGTATCCTCAATGTCTGCAGTGTTAAGCATCGTGTGTGTGTAACATGTTGTAACATTAATGTGTGCCGTATTTCGCATCGTGCATCTGTAACCTATGATATAAAATGTGTGTAGCAGTATATATATAGCGTATGGGTAACATATAATAAAAAACATCAATGTGAGTAGTATTACACGACGGTGTTTGTAAAAATGTATGCAATAATGCAGTAATATACATGAGGTTTAACATATAATGTAACATCAGTGTGAATAGTACACATCTTATGTGAATAATTTTTAAGTACTTCTTTCTGCAATTCTACTTTTATATATATATATAAGTAGATAAAAATATTATTAATGGGTTCACATAATAATTTATATGATATATGTATTTTATTATTGTAATTATACTGATTACATAATTTTTTTATCTAAAAATTGACTTTACGAAAAATGTATTTGATATTTCATGATATACTATTATATTATAGATTTTTAGAAATCTTTCCTATTCTTGACTGATACTCATTTGAAACTACGATGTCTGTCATATTTTATAATATATAGACAGATTTGATGACTTTTCAATTTCTTCATGATTATTGAAAACGTCGTAAATTGTTCATTTTCCAATATGATAAGTTTTAGATTGGACAGTTGGAATTTACTCAGTATCAGATTTTTTACATTGTCCCATTAATCAGATACTTGCATTTTTTTTATTTAAATCAGATATAAAGGTTATAAAACCTTGATACTCTCTCGACCAGTTTGAACATTTCATTTTTTTGTCCTTCTTATATGTATCCTTCTCTTCTGACACCATATGTCCGGACCATTAGGATTATCCTCAACTCACCACAGGAATTTTCACTAGAAATTTCAGTAAGCCATCAGTGGTTTCATGGACTTTCAAACATGTAAAGAGAACAACACAAGTCAGAGTAAATTATCAATTAACTAGCGTTACAATAAATACCTACTTACATTCATTAACCTAAGGTGCTAATTAATAGCAATTAAAAGAGACAATTAACGTACTGAAAGTCAAAACAAGTAATGTAAAAAAAAAACATTTTTAAAAAGCAATATCTACTTTTTTTTCACTATATTGAAGAAAGACCTTTATAAATAATTTTCATTCATTTTTTTTAAGTTTATCTGGGGCCATCTATTGGTAGATGTATGCAACTTAAATCTAAAAATTAATTAATTAAATTTAATGAATTAATTAATATTTGAAAAAATTAACAACATTTATATTAACATTTTTTTTTCAACTTGTGGTGTCATCCACTACAAGTTGAAAAAAAAATGTATTTGAACTTGAGTGGATGAATAAAAAGTATTTCATTAACGATTGAAAATTTGAACAAGATATATATATATAGGGAGAGTGTGAGCTAATAGAAGGAATTGAATAAGGACTGATATTAGGTGCAAAATGAGGAAAAGAGATCTAACAGGAAAGAATGACTTATCGACAAGTCATGTGTTCCATCAAGTGCGTTGGGCTAGTTCGAGTAATAAATTACAGATGGTATAGTATCTCCCACTAGTTTTCGTACGAGGGGCGTTGGATTAATAATAGTTTTAAAAAGTTCAGACGCAGTGATTACAGAACTTCTGTAATCCAGATACACCGCCATATTCTTGAAACAATAGATCTCGGATTAAAATGCAATTGGGTTGGAGGGGAACATTTTGTAATTGAAAGGTAACATCTTTGAAATTTTCTATAATATAAATTAATTTATCTCTGTGAAATTCTATAGGTTTTCAATTTTATAATTGTAGGATAGGACATACACCTAATTATTGGCTTCAGTTCTACTTTTTATGCATTCTTAAGTTGTGATGTATAATTTGCTGAAAACTATCCAACGAACAACTAATTTGCATGCATGTTTATATTAAAATAACATATATAGTGAGACTGGATCCGTGGACTGGTATTTTTTCATTATAGAAAGAAAATATCTGAGAGCATATTTCGTAGTCATGTTTCATTATCTGGGCTTCAGTACAGTATTGATGTCCGACTCGTGGCTCAGCGGCGACGCGCCGATGGTGAGCATTAGGGCGGAATTTCAATCCACTGGCGGCTTTGGCGTAGATACTGTTTCAAAAACGAGGAGACTCAAGGACGTTTGGATGTTCAGCATCCTGCCTCATGAGTCGGACAACCTGGTGGGAGTTTTTCGGGATTTCTCCCATACGATAAGAAATACGGGGTAATTCCCCCTAAAAGTCCTCCAGGAAGTCGCCTGATGGCCAATTGGCTAGCACTCTGGCCTTAAATGTCACAAGCTTCAGGGTCGAATCGTGGTGGTGCCATGGATGTTTATTAATGTTTCGGTATCTACTTTAAACTGTAGTCTCAGTCTAATTAATCATAAGTGTGTACAAAATGACAGTAGAATGAAAAATCAAACCAAACCTCCCGGAAGGCACTACCCTCCTTCTTCAGCGTTAAGAAGTTATGTCAGGCTTCTATGTACGGGTGCTCCATACAACAGAAGCTGCTTCCCCCCTTTCCTCCTTCCATGAGATCACACGGGTTCTTGGACTTGGTCTTGATGTTGCCTACTACCAAGTGGGATTAGGGGAAAAAAACATTATTGGTTTTATGTTTGACTCAGAAAAGATTATATGATTTGAATATTTGCGTAATATAATTGATTACTTAAATGGAAGGTCAATATTTAAACTTAGACCTGTTAAGGAACTCAGGTAGGCTAATTGGGAATTCCCTGGTTTTATCTGAGGTGAAGTGATAATCCACACGTTAAAAAATATTCATTATCCAACAACACAAATGTAGACAAGTCACTATAAAAAATATTCAATTTTCTACATCACCTACACTATTAAAAGATAGCAAAAGAATCAGTAGGGACATGAAAAAGTAGCGGTAATAGAAAAAAAAAAATTTGAAGTTTTCATTTATGATATATTATTTATACATCTATAACTTTGAAATTAGAGGCTTATTTTATAGAAATATAATAATTTCAATGAATTGTCATTCGGTTAAAACTAGTAGAATTCCTAATTTAACAAATAATTGGATTCATATCTAGCAATATCTTCTTTATAAAAAATATTGACTCAGATACTGAAAATAGAGTACCTGGCCCTATTTCATCTTATCAAAAACAAATTAACCTTATTATTTCTAGGCTTACACTAAAATCAGAGAAACTACCTTTCTATAACAGTTATCAATTTAGTCTCTTTACACAAGATAAGTGAAAAGTGTTGTGGACTCACAAGAATTGGGATAAATCAACAATAAATTACTCTAATCAGAATAGTTAACAAATCGTATATTTGATAGGACTTTTCATTATGGGGTGGTCATCATTGTGACAGCTTTCCCTACAAATTGCGAAATTGCAAATAATTCGCTTTGATAGCGTTTTTAGATCTTATCAAATCTGCGTAATATGGTGGTCGTGTATAAATTTTATTTTCAAACAGTCGTAACGCTCTGATAAAAAGATAAAGACACGGATTGTAGCTTCGAGTAAATCTTCTTTTGGCCATTGTTCATTATGGATACTCAATAGCAAGAACAAAATTTGGATATGTGTGTTTTTATTGCGTTTATTTATGTGTATTATTAGTGTTTTGATTGCAGACAAATAAATGCAAATGATATCTAGGCCGTACACATAAAAATATATAAAATGCAGGAGATGGTGTATAAATAAAAGTTCATTTTCGTAGAGATTTATTTGACAGATATATTTTGGAAAGCAAATAATAACATAAGCTTCAAGATAAAATTACTCTCATAAACAAAATATTTTATTTCATTCAACATTTTACCACTGTAACTAGGAGTCTATGGATACCATGAGGATCTGTGGTGAGATTTTAAGGCAGTAGTTCTCAAACTGTTTGAAATAAGGAACATTCAAAATCCTACAAGTAATTATGTTGTTGTTTCTTATGCCATTTGGTCGACAGCAACATCTGGACCAAGTCCATGAACCCATGACGAGTCATGATAAAGGGTAAAAAATGCAGCTTTTTTTTTTATCCTCGACCTTGCAGCACAAAGACATGGGACACCCCAAAGACTGACTTTACCCCACCCGTTTATGCCCCTCCTGGTACTAGTACTACTATTAGGGACCCACATGAGCTACAGTAGGGGTATTCTAACCCATACCCACACGGGAAAACAGATAATTCTAGGTGCACTATATACAAATTTCTGAGAAATATATTGCAATAATTAAATCAAATATTACAGAAAAAAAGTAATGTAATAAAAAATGAGCATGACTTTAGTGTATTCGTTCTTGTGTTTGTCAGAAATATGACCCTGATATGACCTAAAAATTTCCTCAATGTTTGGCCATATATGTGAAAGGCAGTATCTTATTTTCTCATCAAGCCGGGATGGCCTTCAAAGTGCGCGGTGATTCACGTTGAATATCTTCAATCGACTCAAAACGGTGTCTCCGGAGTGGTCTTTTGAGTTTAGGGAATAGGAAGAAGTCGCACTGCGCTAAATCAGGTGAATACGTTGGTTGTGGAACGATATGTTTTTTTTTTTGGTGAAAAAGTCACGAAAATCAATGCAGTGTGAGTTGGCGCATTATCGTGATGCAAAAACAAAAGTTTTCAAGGCAAGAGAAAAACCAAAAGTTTTCATAAATGTGGCCTCTTTTTGCAAATAGCTTCACGCAAACGACTGATAACACTCAAATAATATTCCTCGTTCAGAATTTGGCCCGGTGGAAAGAATTCATAATGCACCACACCACGGTCAACATGACCTTGATTTTTGAGCGACTTTGGAGTGCTTCTTTCGGTCTTGCTTCACCTTTGTCACGATATTCGCTCGATTGTTTCCGGGTCGTAAGCATAAATCCAAGTCTCGTCTCCAGTTATGATAGGCAGAAAGCCTTGTTTCACACACTTCAACGCGACAATGTTTTTCCAGATGTGGCTCTTCGTCTTCAAAGCGCTCTCTGCCTTCTTTGAACTGTTTATACCACTTGTAAACACTTCTTTCCGATATAGTAATGCTCACCGAATGCTTCCTGCAACATTCTAAACGTTTCCGCACACGAATATTCATTCCGCAGACAAAATTGAATGCAAGTTCTTTGTTCAATTCATTCAGACATTTCAAAAATCGCCGGTATCAGTTTTGGCGTCTCGCAAAGCCAGGCGTAACTCAAACACTAACGAATATTTTGACGTCAAATTTCACACAGATGTCAAGGACAGTGCCAGCAACCTAAAAAATTGAAATTTCATATGCACGGGAAATTTAAATTGAAAATTGGTTTTACTTTTTTGGGCACAGTACTATGTGAATAGCAACCTCTTTTTTTCTCATCAATACATTCAAGAGAAAAATACCTCTCTTTCTACTCTTAATTTTAGTAAGGGTATAAAATCCTAATTCAATTAAATATGATGTAAAAAATTGTAGTGAAATGCCCAATGATTCTTGAGATACATATTCTTATGTTATTCTTCTGTTAATTCTTTATTTTTTATCCTCAATAGAGTCAGTGAATATTTTTGCGCATTCATCACTTAAATTGCGCATTCATCCTATTATTGTACTTATTTAAAAAAAACATCCGTATCAAAACTTCTCAAATGGAAATAAAAAAAATATTTCAATAAAAAATTAAATAATATTTTTATTGTGCTTTAAAAGTATAAATATGATTTTTAAATATTAAATAATACCATAATAATAATTAAATTTTAAATAACAGAATTTTAAATTATAAATAATAATGTCTTCTTTTATTGTGATAATAATCTTAATGTTATTTTCAGCTAATAAATTGTCAATCAAATAAATACAAAAATTATTCGACTTATTTTATTGAATGATTTAAAAGCATTAATACGATATTTAAATAAGAAATAATAATAATTAAATAATAAATTATTATTATTCAATTAAAAATTAAATTATAAATAATAATGAAATCGTTGTGACCTTTTCAGCTAATGAGTCATCAATCAAATAAACACATCTTAAATTCTTCGACATTTTTTTTATTGTATGTTTCAAAAGCATTAACGCCATTTTTAAATAATAAATAATAATATCGAATAATAATAATAATTAAATAATAAATAACAATATTTTAAATTAAATATAATAATGTCCTCTTTTATCTTGATAATAATCTTGTATTATTTTCAGCTAATAAAAGATCAATCAAATGAACCCAAATTAAATTCTTCCACTTTTTTTTTTTATTGTTTGTTTCAAAAGCACTAATGCTATATTTTTTGCATTTATCACTTAAATTGCGTATTCATCCTGTTATTGTATTTACTTAAAAACATCCGAATCAAACCTTGCCAAACGGAAATTAAAATAATATTTCACCAGAAAACTTTGAAATAACTCCATCCTTCTTTTAAATAGCACTTCTCCAGTAACTAGGATGATGTCGTGACTAATGTGAACTACTTCTGTGCAAATATTTTTAGTTTCCTACTCCAAAACACTGTCATTTATCCAAATGAACGTCACTGAACCCTAACCGCAGACTTAAGAAAGCTCATCATCTTATAATAAACATCCAGTTTTATGAAACAGAAATCGAAATAACCACTTTTTGGCGAGCAGTTGTGTAAATATACCTCAAATCGCTGACGATCACAGCTCAATAAAATATATTTATTGCAGAACATAAAGAATGGTGTCTCCAGTCAAGATACGTATGAACTCATGTTACTTCAACATGAATTTGCTGGGGAAAACACGACACTTGTTTACTGGTATACTTGTGAGAAGCGCTATTCATCATTTTGAGTGTTAAGCAAAAGACAATAGGTTCTTTAACAAGTAAATATTGTCAAAAATACCGGTATATTTCAGATTATACTTCTCATCTTAACATTTAATGTTAGAATGGCAGTAAACAGTGAGAATTTTTTTTTATTTGTTTTTTATTATTGCGAAAAGATATATATATAAAAAAGATTTATTGGACATGTCTAAGAAAAAAAATTTCCTACCAAAATGGAAATAATGCATCTTTACCTAACTAATGCTTTATAGTTAGGTTTTAATTTTCGATAGTACATTTATTTTATCCTTTAATATCCTCCTTTTTATTTTTATTTGTAACATACAGTAATTTTAATTACGTTACAATATTATCTCAATAGACATTTTTTAATTATTATTTGTTTAAATTTTTTTTTTATTTAGTTTCATTTTTTGTTTTAATTTTTAATTTATTATTATTATTTTTTTTTAGTTTATCAGTTTACTTTCGAAATAATACTGTAAGTGTATAAAGTGGAATTGGATCCATGTGTCCCGTTATAGCCTGGTCGTATTGTATTTAAGTAAATCCATGCATTTTTAATTATTTAGCAACTAATTTATATGAATAGTAAAACAGAAATAAAACCTGTCAAGAATCAAAGAGAAGTCCCAAGACTTATGAAAGGGGTATTAATGTGGGTTCATTTCATAATTCGAAGAATACTTTTATATAAAAACTAAAAGCTCAACCTTTTTTTCAAATAATCTCAGATAAATTGATGTCTTTGGAAATTAAAAGAAAATAAAATATATACGACTAACTAATTACACCTAAACCTCTTTTCACCAGATACATAAATTCTGATATAATATAAATGTAAAGAGTATAAATTTATATACTAACTCAATATCAATTTTCTTTATCAGTTTTGGAACAATATACTTAAATAGTTTGCATTTCCGTGAAATTGTAAAACTGCCATAGATAAAACTAGACTTAGATAAGATGTTTTAAATAACAAATTGTTTTCTTTGGGTTGAGAATTCTTAAAAAACAGATCTTGATAATCTTAGAACCGAGAACATGTACTTAAGATTTATCACCTAGGCTACTTATTTTTCATAGTAGTGACTGCAATGCCTGTTTTTGAAGCCTGTTTCCAAATTCCCCCATTATTACAGTTGATAACCATAGAGTTACCCAATATGGTGGGGAAAAAATATTGGCTTTTATTCAGCAGCTTAAGCAAAATATTAGATATTCTCTGATTGAACTCAATCATCATTCATCAAATTTATAAATGCAAGATGTCTTGCACAATTATTATTGCACAATTATTAGAGGAAATGAGTGTTAATTTTCTGGGAATTTAATGAATTAATTTAATTAATTAATATTCGGCTCAGCTGTATGTACATTTACTAAATTGCAAATTTTTAAATAATATAATTTTATTTTATTGTTGAAACTCGGTTTTGAAGGGCATTGAATGAAATAATTTAAATAAGAATGTATTGTTTATTCATAAAATATTTGTTTAAAATATTAGCCAAAATTATAAAGGAGTGATTTTAATAGGGAGGCTCAAAGCCTTACTATTTTTAAAAGATTTGAAAAGGGAGGTTCTGACTTTCTTGAAATTGGTTTTTGTAACAACAAACAATGCATCCACTACGGTGGGGAAAATGTTGGTTTAAATTATTGTTGTTTTTTTTTTTTTTTCTTAAAAGCAAAAATATTAGACATCAGCTTAAGCAAAATAACTGACATTCTCTGATTGAATTTCATTGTATACTGCACCAGAAAGTTCAATGCGCGCATCAAGGTTTAAAAAACATTTTCCAATGGAAATTTCAGTTGTAATAAAATTCATAAATGCAAGATGTCTTATAATAGAGAAATTGCACAATTATTTGAGGAAACTGAGTGCCAATTTTTCTGGGAATTTAATGTTCAACAATATTCGACGGCTCAGCTGTATGTACATTTACTAAATTGCAAGTTTGTTATTACTACTGCATTTTTATTATTATTACATTTTATTTTAAATTAAATTAATTTTTGAAACTTGATTTTGAAGGACATTGAATGAAATAAATTTCAATATGAATGTATTGTTTACACATAAAAATATTTGTTTAAAATATTAGCCAAATTATAAAAAGAGAATTTAATGGAGAGGTTCAAGTCTTATTCTTTTTTAAAAGATTTGATATAGGCACGGACACTGACTCAAAAAATTGTTTTTGTAACAACAAACGATACACCCAATATGCCGGAAAAAATATTGGTTAAAAATATTGGTTTTATTCAGCAGCTTACTCTACAGTCACTCTACGGTCCTCTTGAGCACACGTTAGGCTAAACAGACCGGGACCTACAGTTTAAAAGTGGATTCCAAACCACTAACAAACAACCATGGCACCGCCGGGACTTGAACCCGAAATCTGGTACCGAGCGTCAGAGCGCTAGCCAGCTGCAGCTTACGGAAAATATTAGATAATCTCTGATTGAATTTCGTTGTAAAATGCACCAGCAAGTTCAATGTGAAAAACACAGTTTAAAAACATTTTCCAGTGTAATTTCAGTTTTAATAAAAGTCAACAAATTTATGAATGCAAAATATCTTAATATAAGAGAATGGGCACAATTATTAGAGGCAACTGAGTGTCAATATTCTGGGAATTTAATGTTCAACAATATTCGATGGCTCAGTTGAAGTCGAGTTTTTAATTGATTTGTCTATTTATTAGAAGAAATAAAGCTCTTTTTGAATGAAAAGTAAAACAAAAAATTATGACAAATTCTCATATATAAATCGGATTAATGATTGATTTAATGTTCTTATATGACATCATTTGGCATTTCAATAAACTGAATAAAATCTTCAGTGAAATGGACAAATGATATTAATGAAGTGTGAAAATAAAAATCATGAAATATTTTCCTCAATTACAAAAACATTTTAAAAACGCAATAAATTTTGACCGAGCGCCAGACCACTAGCCACTCGACCATCAAGACCCAAACTAATATTTAAACTTTCCAAAAATTTCACAAGATTTTTGTACTTAATATTACCCTAAACATAATAATTTTCATTCCTATCTAATGTTTATTAAAAATTGTTTGAGTTAAAAATATTTTCGCGAATTATTCACCAAAATATTAATTACAGAACTGACCTTTCTGCATGAATTCTGTATTTTCTCAAACCCGTAAAAATAACGTAAGCACACTTTCCTAATACGGTACGTCAGTAACTCTTTGATGAAAATCAGTACTGTTCATGAACCTGAAATTAACTTTCATGACGTTTCATATTCAAATGATCATGATTATGCATAAAGCATACTTTCAAAGAATTACGGGTGATAATGTTACGTAAAATGGAAATAGAACTACAAATAATTTTCGGTTGAATAGCTCTGACTGTATACTTTGAAAATAAGTTTAATTGTTTAAGGATACATGTATTGCAAAACGAAATACTCAGAAACAATGAGAGATGTTCCTTTGATATGTATAACTTACAAATAAATGACATTTATTTTTAAATTGCTTTTAAATTTGCATATTTTGTAACGTCATTATGACGAATGTATCATGTGATACAACGTCATATTACAGTGAGTTATTGCAGAAGTCATTTATGCAAGTCAGATATTTACTATGCGGGATTTCTTTTTCAATATATTGAGAAACTTTATAAATTTTAATGATTTTATCTTCCTCGTAGAAATTTGCATAAATCAGAGTGATTTTATTTTAAAAAATTTCTCATAATTTTTTTTATTTAAATGTAATAACATATTTGTTACTTGCAACCCCATATGTTTATTCCAAATGGAGTTGCTCCAGATCTACATTAAACACAACTTATAAAACATTTGCTTTGCCAATCATAACATATTGCTGCGTGCCTTTGGTGGCCTCCCCACATGAAATAGCTGGTCTACTTGAAATTTTGCAAAATCAGGCACTTCGCTTAATTACTGCTGGGGTCAAACTACCCCTATAGAGGCTATGCTGCTCTGAAAGGAGAACAGGCCTATTGAGTCAATCATTGAATAATAACTCTTTTACTCTGAAAATTTTTTTAAGAATTCCTGGTTATTTTTTCTTTTTTTTGTGACTTCCTATCTGGGGATAGTATCTAAAAACTCAATTCGGTTTTTGCAAAGAGTTCTGGAGTCAAAGGGACGGTATGGTCTCATATTTAGACATAAACAACTTTCACAACTATTGGATATAGGTGCAGATAAGGGTTTTGTGTACGCACTTCACTTCTACACAGCCTGTTCTTAAAAGTTCCACAAATGACTTGGTTTTGAGATCTCTGGCATATGAGACTATTGGCACCTTATATCCTGAAAATGATTAGCTCCGTATATACAATGATGGCTGTAGCATGGAAAATTGTATTGGTTCTGGAGCAGGGGTCCATTGTGACTTTGCTTTCTGTTCCTCAGTGGGAAGACTTGAAACTGCTGATGGCGAGATTGAGGCCATTCATATTGCCCTTTCTCAGCTCCAGCGTCACATAAACAAGTAATAAAAAAAAATGTTAAGTCAATTCCTACTTTTTTTCATTGTATTGTAGAAAAGTCCTTTATAAATAATTTTTCATTCATTTTTTCAAGTTTGTCTGGCGTCATCTATTGGTAGACACATGCAACTTAAATCTAAAAAAAACTACAATTAATTAATTAAATTTAATTACTGAATTAATATTTGAAAAAATTAACATCAGTGTCATCCACTACAAGTTTAAAAAAATGTATTTGAACTTGAGTGGATGGATAAAAGGAATTTATGAACGATTGAAAATTTGAACAAGATATATATAGGGAGAGTGTGAACTAATAGAGGGAATTGAAAAATATTTCTAAAGTTTTCATTTTATCCGACTCAAAAGCCGCTTTGAGGCGATTGATTCTGCATGAAGGACTCCGTATTCTGAAGTTATTAGAACTGCCAATCTTTTATGAGGTCTCTGTCATGCCAAAAAAGACTATTTGCTGGCAATGGATACCAACCCACTGCGGCATAGAGGGTAACGAAAAAGCTGGCCTGCTGCAAAAAAAAGGGTCAGCGATCATTCAAATTTTTGATGATGAAGTCCCTTTCAACAATGCAAGATCATCACTTTCGACGCTGTCCTGCGTTCTCTGCCTCATTTTTGTGAGAGCGTTATTGGAAGGCTAGGGCAGAATGGGTCCATAGACTTTTCTTCTATTGCCATTTGCTGTTTTTTATTGTTTTGTTTCGTTCTATTTTGTCCTGCAGGGCTCCAGTTGTGTCTTTTACACCTGCCATTGGAAATAAAAAATATTAGCTATATAACACACCATTTGTACTTCCACATTAAAAAAAAAAAAAAACCTATATAAAAGTTTCATATGATATATGTTTTCGCAACATTAATATTTAATATTTTATGGCGTTAAAACAACTTCGCATTTATGTCTGGCAAAAAAGTTAATAAAAAAAGTTTTCTAGATTGTTAGTAAACACTCTTTATCTACAAATTTAAAAATAACACACCTGGACTTACGTCATTTATTTTAACACAAATGAGTCAATAAAGATGTTTTTGTAATAACATTTCTATTGATAAAAACAAACAATATAAATTTCGTTTGTCATTTATATCCAACTATCAAACAAAATGAATTCTTCCGGTGGTCTGACTGAAATGACTTGAAAATATATGCAGCTGTTCATTTAAACTGCAGCTTTATAGTGATATCGTAATTTCATGTCTATAATTTGAAGTTACTCACGGTGGTTACTGCGCAAGGCCACAGCGATCGTTCGTGACGTCAGGTTAGTTTTACAACGCGCATGCTCTTTTCGAAAAATAAACACAGTATTTTCTTTGAAAATTATCGCTGGATTTTAATAAATTTAATATTTTTGATTTAATATTTGATATTTTTTAATTTTTAAATTTTAAATTTAATATTTTTTTTTAACTTTTGAATTTAATCATAGATTAAAATATTAATTTTTATTTCTTTTTATAACAAAAAAAAATTCTTAATTTTTGTAAGAGTCTCAAAAATGTTAATACGTTTGATTTATAAAATCATTATAAATTAAAAATTATTTATATAAAAATATAAATTATTAATATATTTTATATAAAATATAAATTATTAATATATTTTTAAACATATTAATACATATAAATTATTTAATAAATTTATAAATTATTTATGCAATTTTAAAAATTATAAATATATTTATACACTATAAATTATTTTCATATTACAAAGTACTTTCACTTCTCTTTCTCATTTCTGTATTTGCTTTTTAAAAATGTAATTATTTTTTATGTCAGTTGTCCAAAATATCTGAAAATGTAATGTTCTCTCTGTATTCAAATTTATTCAATTAATATTTTTAATATGTATAATTTAACACCTCAAATTGATTATAGTTTAATAACTATACATCCTTTGTAACTTATAATTAAAAAATAACTATGTTTAAAAATATTTTTGAAACTTAGTATCATTATTTAACATTTTTTGTAAGGCATAACAATATTTAAAGAATGTTAATCTTGTATAGCATATTTATAAAAATAATTTTTATTCGAATCACAAAATTAAATTAAACCCTCCTGTCCCTTTAATATTCCCCAAATATAAAAAGTGCTTTAATTAGGATTAAATAAACAATAAAATCAAGATATAAAAGAATTTTTTGGAGAGGAGAAAGGAGATTTTAAAAGAAATTTGATCTTTTTTAAAATTTTATATTCCCCAAAAAAAAAGTATAAGTAAATAAATAATTTTTTCCATCTAATTGTGCTTTTTTAATGGAAATGAATAGATAATACAATTAAATTCAAGTACTGTAAACAAAGTTTTTATGCATCAACTTCATTATAGTTTAATAACTAAACTTTAGAAAAGGTATTTATAATTAGTTTGACATGAAAACATTTTTGAAACTCAATACTTTATTTAATTTTTTTTTTCGTGTATGAAAATACTGAAGAAATATTCATCTAATTAGATACATTAACTCGGCTTGTAACTGGGTTTTGCTGAGTTATTGAGGCACAGTTGGAGAACTCACAACTTTATTTACACATGCATATATACAATTAGAGACATACACTATTTAGCACATCGAAAGACAGATAATTATAGATTCATGGAAACACTCCATTTCTATGCCGTTAATCCAAAATTCGGCTACGCGCAGTATGTACGCAAAATATGTTTCTTCCTGGGTATGTAGGGGTAGCCCTATGGTGGCCAAGGCATTCTCCCTACTGGCAGATTCCAGCTGAAACATGAGATGTTGTTTTTTTTAAGATTTGTTAGTCCTACGTCCAACTCTTTACAGTCATATTAGACTAGAACCTACGGTTTAAAGTGAATTTCGAACCACCAAAGCATCCATAGCACCAAATGGTAGTCATTCGGCCATGATATATTTACAGAATAATAATAATATATAGGCCTATAATATCAAGATATTATAATATTTTTACTATAAAAACTAAATACAAAATTAAATTTTGGGTAAATAGTCAGACCATGTCTTGATAATAAGATATGGTCAGAAGACGTTGGAACTTCAAAGATTGCAGGTTCAGGCTATGTATTGCGTAATTATATTTTAACCTCAGGGATTTTGAAATTGTAGCATAGTACATAAAGAAATCTTATTATTCATTTTGTATTTTAATGTTTGTCATTAATGAAGGAAACATAGGTATAATTATGTCAATATTAAGCTCTGAAAATTGCAATAATTTTTTAAAAATTTTACTGTTTATTAAAAATGTTATTCAGTTTAAAATCTCAGCCAGTAATACAAAAAAAAAAAAATTTCTTAGCACAAAATATATAAAAGGAAACAGATGCAATAATATTAGATGATTTTTTTTTGTACCTCACCGAAAATCATCACCGAAAATCATAACTATAGACTGTAAAGCAAAACTATTGAAATATTTTTTTATCTAAAAAACTAAATAATAAATGTCTGCTTATATCGGTGGTTAAGCTTCTATCGGATCAGAAGTCAATGATCTGTTACAGGTTCAGATTATGTCATTAGTTAAGTCATAGTCTTGTCTTTTTCAAGCTGTCTTAACTAATGAGACATAAAAATAATAGACTTAATCCTGTTTACTGTCAGGATAATTGCATGGATGTTTATCTGTTTTCAACAAAAACATGTTTTTTTGTGAGATCAATTCACAAAGTATAGAACGTATTCTTGCAATGTCACAATAGCTAATGAGGAAAGGTTTTATGCAAGCCAGAATGAAATTCTTGTGTACATGGGAAAGAGGGGAATTTACTGCATCAGAACCCCCTCTATCGACGCTCATAGAAACTCCTTCTTGTGCATCTGTTTACGCCTATCTGGGGTAAATACATATTTGTAAACAGTACCAGTACTATATTAAAATATGATATTTGTACTAATTATAATATAAACTCATGTTTGTGAAAATTGCAACACCATGAAGGAATCGTCATAATTGAATGAAATTTAATACATAGTTGGTGGTAGGGGTACAAATAAATGATTAAATGTTCAAAGCAAACAAACAATAACAAGAGATCGGAATCAGTATTTTGTGTAGCCACGCGCCGCAAGTGCTGCTACACGACGCGGCATGGAGTCAAACAAATTTTGAATGTCTCGCCTGAGGAAGAACATTCCATATTGTTCGTATGCGCACCCAAAGTTCGTTTGCAGAAGCAACAGGAGGAGGATCACGAGCGAGACGCCGACCAACGAAATCCCACACATGTTCAATCGGCGACATATCCGGGAATACGCAAGCCAAGGAAGAAGCTGTACCTGCCGCGTTGCAAAGAAGGATTGAACAGCC